>BKCP01008294.1:83064-96494 GCA_008636005.1 Striga asiatica
AAATCTGAAATGTGTAAGAGACGAGTGTTATACAAGTGGGAATTGTTTCAAATGACCTTCCCCATTAACAAAATTGACCAAATGACCTTTGACTCAAAAGGGAAGAATAAAGTAAATGAAAAATGATATTACAAATACAAGTACTAATATACCCTTCACATAATTTTGTAATAAATTTTTCTTTCCTTCTCCATTTTTCTCTTTTGCTCCCGCATTTCTTCTTCTCGTCACTCCCTCTCGCTCTCTGCTTTTTCTTCTGCAATTTTTCGCGAACAATCACTATGGAACTCTATCTCGTCAATGCCGGTACGGATTTTTTCGTTTTTTGTCAATTTGTTCTTTTATTCAATTTGATAATGGTGGAGAAAGATTTTGATTGCGTTATGTGAATTCATCTAATTTTGTTTGGTTTGATGGAATTGAAGATGATAATTGATGCACTCTATGTGTTTGATGAAATGCTTGTAGGATTGAGTTAATGAAGTAAGAGAGTAATTGGTGCACTCTATATGTTTGATGAAATGCTTCCTATGCTACTTGTTGTATACTTAGAACCAATCAATTCATCTTCGTTATATATTACACTAGAACGAGTGCACACTCGTTATAGTATCGCAATACTTATAACGAAACTCATTTTATGAGATAACGATACTTGTTTCGCTTTATATATTGATAGAAACCATTAAAAATCACTTAAATTGTAATTATAATAAGTAAAATATCATTATAATGTATTATATAGCGAAGGTATAGGTGTATTTAATCGACCGGGATGAAAATATAATCATAACGAATGTACATTCATTATGTTGAAATCATAACGAATGTACTCTCGTTATGGTTATTTTGATGGAATGACGTGTTAATGATTCTATCTTCATTATATATGACATTAGGGTGATATTTTAAACTCGTTATATATGACGTGTTAATGATTCTATCTTCGATCTAAAAATAACCATAACGAATGTACATTCGTTATATGTATGAGTTTTGATAAGCCAGTATTTATTCAAGCTTCAGTTTAATAGCATGCTTTGTTAAGTTCAAAGAATAAAAGAAGCTCGATATAGAATAAAAATCGTTTTATTAGTATCCTTTAGAAATGAGTTAACTTATAATTTTAACGAGTAAAATATCGTCATAATTTATTATATGTGAATGTATAGGTGTATTTAATTGACCGAGATAAAAATATACCTATAATGAAGATTCATTTGTTATGGTGTATGAAATAACGAATGTACATTCTTATGTATTAAATTAAAACCAATAACGAGAGTACTTTACAACAATTGTTATAGTAATTTTAGAAACGACATTATATACCTAATTTAAGCTCCTTGTTTGATTTATTTAAGGTCAGTGTTAGTACTTATTGCTTGTTTGATCTATTATGACTTATGTTATCTTTCTTTTCTGTTTTTAGGAACCAAAAAGGAATATGCGTTTGATATACCTTCCCAATGCAAAGCAGTCCTGACCAATCGGTGCAACCTCAATGTTGTGAGTGAAGTATTTGACAACCTAGACAAAGCAAATAAAAATCGATTTGCAGAGTCTTTCTTTCGGCCACTAATAAATATTCCCGAGTTCATAGTGTCCTCGCAAATAGTCCACAAAGTACTTCATAGGACATTGAAAGCGTCCAAAAATGACAAAGATGGCGTGTGGTTTAGATTTGGGGAAAACGAAGCTAGGTTTGGGTTACAAGAGTTTTGTCTTATAACCGGATTTAAGATTGCGGCGGATGATGAAAATGCGTACGAGGTCCCCAAAAATAACAGTTTGCTTTTGCAACTGTTCAAGGAGAAGCGGGGGAAGATCAAACGCAGTGACTTACTCGAGAAATTTTCATGAGGTGAAAGCGTCCGAAAATGACAAAGACGGCGCGTGGTTTAGAATCTGAATGCTAACTGCTGAAAAGTTTGATTGGAAACAATTGACATCTTCTAGCCAAAGCAATGGGTACGTATAATATATATTTTGATCATATTAGGTTTTCAAGTGTATTATGAGACTTGGTAAAGTAATGGAATTTGTACATTTATGTTGCAAGTTTGATTGTGGGATGTTTACAATCAAGTGTATAGAATTTTTGCATGCTGGGAAGAATGTTGAAGGTGTAGATCAATCTCGGATTAGTGACTGGCGTGTAAAACTAGCGGCTGAAATATTTGGTGCTCATTTTGATCCATAGTTTGTTTTAAACATTTAATATGTAACAGGTTGTAAGGATCTTTTGGATAATACATTTTTGTATTGTTTTTCATGTGTTTTTCAATGCAATGATGCGGGTGGTCGATTTTTGAAGTTGTATTTTTTACGTACTTCCTAATGCAGTGGTTATAATAGTATTTTATCAAAATGATTAAAGTTATTACTGTAACGAGAAGTTTTAATTTAATAAATAACAAAGGGGTTCGATGCCGAGCTCCCGAAAATAAGTCGAGGAACCGATTACAAGTCGTTTAAAAAATAACAAATGTACAGTCGTTATTTTGTCTAAAATAATGAATCTACATTCGTTATTTAAAAAATTAAAAACATGATTGTCGCGGGCACGACGTCCTGGCAACCTTCTCTGTCCGACCCAGAGTCGCTCCCGCGACACATGTCGCGACCGCAACATATAGTCTTCTCATTATAGCGATCGTACAATCGTTATTTTGTATAGAATAACGAATCTACATTCGTTATTTAAAAAATAAAAGTAAAACTCGCTTGTCGCGGGCGGTCCTGGAAACCTTCTCTGTCCGACCCAGAGTCGCTCCAGCGACACATGTCGCGACCGCGACATGTAGTCTTTTCATTATAACGACTATACAATCGTTATTTTGTATAAAATAACAAATCTACATTCGTTATTTAAAAAAAAATAAACATTCCTATCGCGGGCGCGATGTCTGTCGTGGCCGTGACGTCCTGGCAACCTTCTCTATCCGACCCTGTGTCGTTCCCGCGACACATGTCGCGACCGCGACATATAGTCTTTTCATTATAACGATTGTACAATCTTTATTTTGTATTAAATAACGAATCTACATTCGTTATTAAAAAATAAATAAACCTTGCTTGTCGCGTTGTTTTGGTCGTTGCATATTAAACTAGTATTTTAACAATAGTCGTGTCGTTCGGGTCGTTTTGGAAAATAACCATAACGAATTCAATCTCGTTGCACATATAACGAATGTACATTCGTTATGGTTGTTTTTCGACCAAATCCACCTTAAATGACCATGCATTCGTTATATAATACATTATAAAGATATTAAACTCGTTATAGGTCTAATTTTGTTCATTTTTAAGTTAAAATAACGAATTTACAAAGATATTACATGATCTTTCCATTTTTCAAAAACAAAAAAAAACCAAGTATTGTTATTTCAAAAAAGAGTTTCGTTGTGAGTGTTTCGACACTAAAAAAACTTCAAACTATCATTCTGATGACATGTAACATGAATATACAATCGTTATCAAGTAAGTCAATCAAAAAATCCATGAAGAAAGCGCGTTTGTGTCGAAAAACAACCATAACGAATGTGCATTCGTTGCACATTCGTTATAGTTGTTTTTCGACCAAATCCACCTTAAACGGCCGTGCATTCATCATATAATACATTATAAAGACATTAAACTCATTATAGGTCAAATTTGTGTTATTTTTTTACTTAAAAAAATGAATTTACAAAGATATTACATGATCTTTCCATTTTTAAAAAACAAAAAAAACCAAGTATTGTTATTTGAAAAAAGAGTTTTGTGAGTGTTTCGACACTCTAAAAACTTCAAACTAACGTTCCGATGACATGTAACATGAATATACAATCGTTATCAAGTAATTTGATCAAAAAAGCCATGAAGAAAGCGCGTTTGTGTCGAAAAATAACTATAACGAATGTGCATTCGTTATAACAAATGCACATTCGTTATGGTTGTTTTTCGACCAAATCCACCTTAAACGACCGTGCATTCGTCATATAATACATTATAAAGATATTAAACTCGTTATAGGTCTAATTTTGGTCATTTTTAAGTTAAAATAACGAATTTACAAAGATATTACATGATCTTTCCATTTTTCAAAAACAAAAAAAAAAACCAAGTATTGTTATTTCAAAAAAGAGTTTCGTTGTGAGTGTTTCGACACTCTAAAAACTTCAAACTATCATTCTGATGACACGTAACATGAATATACAATTGTTATCAAGTAATTCGATCAAAAAAGCCATGAAAAAAGCGCGTTTGTGTCGAAAAATAACCATAACGAATGTTCAATCGTTATGACGAATGTACATTCGTTATGGTAGTTTTTCGACCAAATCCACCTTAAACGACCTTGCATTCGTCATATAATACATTATAAAGATATTAAACTCGTTATAGGTCTAATTTTGGTCATTTTTAAGTTAAAATAACGAATTTACAAAGATATTACCTGATCTTTCCATTTTTCAAAAGCAAAAAGAAAAACCAAGTATTGTTATTTCAAAAAAGAGTTTCGTTGTGAGTGTTTCGACACTCTAAAAACTTCAAACTATCATTCTGATGACACGTAACATGAATATACAATTGTTATCAAGTAATTCGATCAAAAAAGCCATGAAAAAAGCGCGTTTGTGTCGAAAAATAACCATAACGAATGTTCAATCGTTATGACGAATGTACATTCGTTATGGTAGTTTTTCGACCAAATCCACCTTAAACGACCTTGCATTCGTCATATAATACATTATAAAGATATTAAACTCGTTATAGGTCTAATTTTGGTCATTTTTAAGTTAAAATAACGAATTTACAAAGATATTACCTGATCTTTCCATTTTTCAAAAGCAAAAAGAAAAACCAAGTATTGTTATTTCAAAAAATAGTTTCGCTGTGAGTGTTTCGACACTCTAAAAACTTCAAACTATCGTTCCGATGACATGTGACATGAATATACAATCGTTATCAAATAATTCGATCAAAAAAGCTATGAAGAAAGCGCGTTTGTGTCGAAAAACAACCATAACGAATGTGCATTCGTTACACATTCATTATGGTTGTTTTCGACCAAATCCACCTTAAACGACCGTGCATTCGTCATATAATACATTATAAAGATATTAAACTCGTTATAGGTCTAATTTTGGTCATTTTTAAGTTAAAATAACGAATTTACAAAGATATTACATGATCTTTCCATTTTTCAAAAACAAAATAAAACAAGTATTGTTATTTCAAAAAAGGGTTTCGTTGTGAGTGTTTCGACACTCTAAGAACTTCAAACTATCATTCCGATGACATGTAACATGAATATACAATCGTTATCAAGTAATTCGATCAAAAAATCCATGAACAAAGCGCGTTTGTGTCGAAAAACAACTATAACGAATGTATAACAAATGCACATTCCTTATGGTTGTTTTTCGACCAAATCATCCTTAAACGATCGTGCATTCTTCATATAATACATTATAAAGATATTAAACTCGTTATAGGTCTAATTTTGGTCATTTTTAAGTTAAAATAACGAATTTACAAAGATATTACATGATCTTTCCATTTTTCAAAGACGAAAAAAAAAACCAAGTATTGTTATTTCAAAAAAGAGTTTTGTTGTGAGTGTTTCGACACTCTAAAAACTTCAAACTATCGTTCCGATGACATGTAACATGAATATGCAATCGTTATCAAGTAATTCGATCAAAAAAGCCATGAAGAAAGCGTGTTTGTGTCGAAAAACAACTATAACGAATGTATAACAAATGCACATTCCTTATGGTTGTTTTTCGACCAAATCATCCTTAAACGATCGTGCATTCTTCATATAATACATTATAAAGATATTAAACTCGTTATAGGTCTAATTTTGGTCATTTTTAAGTTAAAATAACGAATTTACAAAGATATTACATGATCTTTCCATTTTTCAAAGACGAAAAAAAAAACCAAGTATTGTTATTTCAAAAAAGAGTTTTGTTGTGAGTGTTTCGACACTCTAAAAACTTCAAACTATCGTTCCGATGACATGTAACATGAATATGCAATCGTTATCAAGTAATTCGATCAAAAAAGCCATGAAGAAAGCGTGTTTGTGTCGAAAAACAACCATAACAAATGTGCATTTTTTTCAACCAAATCCACCTTAAACAACAGTGCATTCGTCATATAATACATTATAAAGATAATAAACTCGGTATAGGTCTAATTTTGGTAGTTTTTAAGTTAAAATAACGAATTTACAAAGATATTACATTATCTTCCATTTTTCAAAAAAAAAAAAAAAATAAGTATTTGTTATTTCAAAAAAGAGTTCGTTGTGAGTGTTTCGACACACTAAAAACTTCAAACTATTGTTCAAAGGTGATATATGACCAACAACAATGTTTTACACGTCATTCCATAAAAAAAAATGAGAGCACTTTCGTTGCGATTTTCACCATAACGAATGTATATTCATGATAACGATTGTATGTTCGTTATGGTTCAGTTTTGATAAAAAACACCTAAAACTCAATATATAATCCATTACAAAGATATTACACACGTTGTAGGTACAATTTTACTCATTTTTCATGTAACATAAGGAATGTACAAAGATTCTAGATGATCCAACCATTTTCCAAGAACAAAATAAAAAGACAAGTATAATTATGAGTATTTCCATTCCGTTATGAGTATTTCCACGCTCTAACGGGTCTAAACTATCGTTCAAAGGTGATATATGACCAACAACAATGTTTTACACTTCATTCCATAAAAAAAAAACCAAACCGGGAGCACATTCGTTGTTGTAATGAATGTACATTCGTTATGGTTGTTTTTCGACCAAATCCACTTTAAACGATCGTGCATTCGTCATATAATACGTTATAAACATATTAAACTCATTATAAGTCTAATTTTGGTCATTTTTAAGTAAAAATAACGAATTTACAAAGATATTACATCATCTTTCCATTTTATAAAAACAAAAAAAACCAAGTATTGGTATTTCAAAAAAAGAGTTTCTTTATGAGTGTTTCGACGCTCTAACACTTTCAAACTATCGTTCCGATGACATGTAACATTAATATGCATGCGTTATCAAGTAATTCAATCGAAAAAACCATAAAGAAAGCGCGTTTGTGTAAAAAAAATAACTATAATGACTGTACATTCCTTATAACGAATGTACATTCATTATGGTTGTTTCTCGACCCAAACGCGCTTTCTTTATGATTTTTTTGATCGAATTACTTGATAACGATTGTATATTCATGATACATATCACTAGAACTATAGTTTGAAGGTGTTGGAGTGTCGAAACACTCATAACGAAACTCGTCCTTGAAATAACAATACTTGTTTTTTTCTTTTTTTTTTTGAAAAAAGGTTAGATCATGTAAACGAAGGAGTTTGATTTCGAGATCCCGGAATTAAAGCGAGTAACATTTTATCAATTTTATACAAAAGTTAAAAAAAAAACAAAAAATAACAGGCCCACGACAGCCTATGTGTCGCGGGCGTGACGAGGCGTCCTGAGCTTCTGCAGCTCCATATTTCGTGTCGCGTCCGCTACGTGTATCGTGCCAGCGATGTAGCAACTGTCGCGCCCGCGAGGATGGTCGCGCCCACGACATACTGGACAGCTTTCTGTCCGAAAATAACACCATAGTGTCGCGACCGCGATACACATCGCGCCCGCGACGACCTGGGAAGCTCTCTGCTCGACCGATCTGTAGTTTCAGTGTCGCACCCGTGATAGTTGTCGCGCCCGCGATAGAGATAACGAGAGTACCTTCGCTATTTCATACTTGATAACGACTGTACTTTCGTTATACTTATATTTTTAGCCTTTTTTAATATAATACTACTATATAATACTATAAAACGAGACTATAGTCGTTTGTTTCGAAATTTCCTATAACAATTGTTCAATAAGTACATTAGGTGAATCAATTACCCTTAATATTTTCAACAATCACTACATTGGATACACATAAAAAATTAAACACAAGACAAATTATAATTTCAAGCTTTAGCAACTCACTTGGAATTGGAGAACACATCAAAAACAACAAACAAGAAGTTAAAACACTAAATAGCCGAGTCAAAACACTATACAAAAAGATTAAAACCCTATAAGTCAAAAGCAATGCACTAATCAAAATATAACTTCAAGTTGCTTCATTGAGGTTTTTTCTCTGGACACCTTCCACGATTATGGCCGACTTTGGAACACCTACTACATTTACGAATTTGGCGAGGTTTAGTAGTAGTTGATTTTCTTCGAGCCTCACCTACCGATTTTTTCCTTTCGAATGTAGGTCTACCCCTTGGACGTCGTGATGGAGGTGGCAATATCAAATGCAGCATCATCTAAAAAAAATGGAAGATAAAACGTGAATGCCACAAAAAACATGAAAACCAAAATGTAACCAAAATGCATATCAAAGTATAATAACGAAACTACATTGGGATATGTCATAACCAAACTACATTGGGATATGTCAAAATGAAGATACATTCGTTATGTCATAACGAAACTACATTATGATATGTCATAATTAAAAACAATGGGATATGTCATAACGAAATTACATTCCTTATGAAATAAACATCAAATAACAGATGCTATGAAATAATTAGATAACAAATCTACATTCGTTATGAGATTTTCTTCATATAACGAATGTACAATCGTTATGAAACAACATAACGACTGTACATTCGTTATGTACAAAAAGATTGAAAAAAAAAACCTCAATGCCACAAAAACATGATAAATATGAGACCAACATGTTTATCAATCATAAAATATGAAGCAAAATGCTTTATCTCTAAAATAGCAATAAACCCTAACATATTTTAATTGTTGATCTTCCACAATCACCATATTTCTTTTGCAATATGTAATCCAAAGTTTATGTGTAATGATCATATATTGTTCTCACCTTTTCAAGAGAAGAGAGGATGTAGTGAGAGAGAGGAGCAGAGCAAAGCCGAGCGGGAGAGAGCGAGGAGCTTTCTGTTCGGTCTTTTTTTTTTTTATTACAAAGTTGGTAAGATAATAGAAGAGAGGGTATTATAGACATTTGTTATCTAAGGTTATTTTAGGTATATCAGTTTATAATTTACCTTTATTTAATGGATAGGTTATTTAAACAAAAAACTTTCTCAAAGAGTCATTTAAATAATTTGATGATTTGACCATCCCCTTTAAATAAAGAACCCGGTATATAATGGTGAAAAGATAAGAGTTTACTTTGGGGAGTAAGAAAAAAAATTAAGCCTATCACTTTAGGTAAATCATCCCTTAATTGGATGAGTTAAATGGTATCAAATGGGCACTTAATGGCCGGTCAAAATGAGGAATTATGGGCTGGAAAAACATAACAAAATAAGCGTTCTTGAGTTTGAAATTCAAACAAAATGGGGAGAAAAACATGTCTTGGGCCAGTTTTTCAAGGCCTAAAAGAACCAAACTAACCAAGCTTATAGGTCGGACTTTTAGGTGAAAATGGGGCGAGGTATTAGGAAAATTGGGCCAAAGAATTATGAAGTCCAAATGCACACTACCTCGGCTAAAATAAAATGCTCACAAGACGATTGCATTTAAACTCGATTTTTCGCCAACAGTTGAAAATAATAAAAATTTGAAATAATTCACGAAGACAATGACATCTACGAAAATTATTTAACTCAAATGATTAATTAGACGAGGACATCTAATTAATCTCGCTGAAATTACAAGTTTAGCCAAATTGATCGAACAAGCAAAATATGGACAAAACAAAATAAATTCACACAGGCATATAATAATTAAACTGACTCCTAATAATTGAACGACGGACTACACACGTGCTGTTGGTGTATATACTGAAAGCTTTGCCTTGGATATTATTTACACTATGTATGTTGAACGTGATTCATGTTTGATTAAACAAGTTCTATGTTCTATTGTTTTGCACTTAGATAAAATGGTTCATCATGGGTGGACAGAAGATCATTTTATCAGTCGTTTGTGAAAAAAGAATGATTGGTTCACAACCTAGATGGAAATGAACAAACATCAGAATAGTTGTAGTGTAAACTGTACAGTTGATCTTGACTAATCAGTTGTACTAGTATATTTTATGTATTGAACAAGATCCTAAAGAGAAGCAGTTAGTTTTATATTGATCGTCATAAACGAACAAGGCCTCAGTTAACTACTGCTTTCTCTTAACCCGTAATATACAAACAAACATGTGTACACAATAACTATTAATTTGATTCACCAAAAGCGAGATCTATTTTGTTGGGTCAATAGTCTTCGTGTTTTAGGTAAACTGTTGCGTGTGTGATGTGAAATTAGAATATTTATGCTCACCGTGTGCGTTAGTTTGATGAAGTCCCCGAAGTGAGCTCATGAAGGATTATTATATTAAACCCTGTAGGTGGATTAAGTTCTGACATAATAATAAAGATTTTAGTGGTACTGGCTTTGGTTTAAGATGTCAATTAATTCTTGATTGCTAGTAATCAAATTAATTGATAGACATTATATCTTAGACGTGGGAAGGTAATTCGAGTAATTATTATTGGAGTATTGAATATAATTTGGGGATGATAAGGATGTAACGCCCTGTTGATTTAAAAAAAAAAACCCGGACTGTTCCAAAAAGTCACAGTTAAATTTTCGAAATTCATTTTTCGATTTCCAAACATTTTCAACGTTACTCATTCATTTCATAAAATAGCTCAAGTCATATCTGAACTATCGAGGATTCATTACCCGATTTTCACACAGATATCATTATCCAACAACTCAATAATGATCATAAACATCATAGACATAACATCATGATATACCAGTTCATCAGGTTTCATAACATAGAAATAAACAACTCATCGGGTTTTAAAATCAATAAATCATTCTGTAAAAGCATTATCCATAATTTTCCAAAACCACATTTTTTGAATAATAATAACAAGTTCAACATGTTCATCATGAAAGCAGAAGCAATAATAAATCCTAAATGCAGACCGGCCACTCGTCTCCTCGTCACCATGCCTGCCACCTGCTCAACCTGAAAGGGGGAGTCATGGAAGTGAGCACACCACTTACTCACTACTATGCACATAAATTAAAAGTAAATGACAGATAGGTATGGTCGCAGCATAAGCATGAATCAATCAATATATCACATCTCATAAGCATATAATACTCATGTGCACATTTATAAAAGCCACTAAAGGTCATACAACACTCATCAATGGGAGTATATGCCGAAGGTTATACAACACACATCGACATGGCCTATCATTAGGCTAAGGGAGACTGCCTGCCATTAGGCACTGTTGGTGCTCAACCATGCCCATATGTGAAGGCATTCCTTTTGCTAATGCTTTCTCCTCGCTCTCGGAGCTCTTCCCCAAAAGGTCATACAACACACAACGATGGGGATAACCATTTCGAAGGTCATACAACACACATCGAAGGTTACATGGTTCACACGCATACATTGATCATACCTTCCAACAAGTATAAACAATTTACATTATAGATATTTAAATAAACCGACCTGAAAAATCGAGGTAGAATATTAAACACAATAGCAGGTACGTCGGTCGAGGGCTCGACTCCTCAAACACTTACAATTAATCAAGATAATATCATAAATATTTTATGTTGATATAAGAAAATCATTAGAGAAATCACACTTAATAAAAAATAATGATTAAAGAATTTTATCGGACTTTTCGTAGACTTGGAACTCTCAAAATTTTGAAAAATAAGACTCGGAGAACGAAAATGGAGTCTCGGGACTTAAAATAATTTTTATCATTTGAAAATAATTTTTAAAATTGAGTTCGGTACGAAAAATGGGTTCCGGGACTCGAAATTGGGCTAAAAATTCAACGGGGCCGCGTTGGCCACAAAACACAAAATTCTGCCCCTGAAATGGGCCTAGGGTGTGCGGATTTGGGCCGAAAAAGGCTTGGCCCAAAGCTGAAAGGCTGCTGGTTATGCGGGCTGGAATACGGGACGCTTGCGGGCTCGAGGGCCTTGGCTGCTAAGGGGGAGATCAAGCCGCGCGCAGGCCTAATGCGGGCTGGACAGCCCGCGCGCCATTCTCCTTTTCCTACAACATTGGGCCGCAAACAAATATGGGTCGCCACCAGCCACTGGACTGGGTTATCGAAAATGGGCCGCGGTTTATAAAATAAAGAAAAGGCCATAAGGCTTGAAAAAAAAAAGGATTCCTGGCCTTAAAACGTTGATAGGAATGGCGATCCTTTCAGCTAATCATTCATTGTAGCTATTGTGCGTGCAAGAGCTAGTGAGTTAAAGAGCCCGAGCCTTATAGTAATGTCCCTTATGCATGAAGCTTGCTGTCGACATCGAGTGCATCATCCAAATATGTCGCGTGTTTCGCTCGCTAGGGCGAGCTCCACTCCCATGAGAAAGAAGCCTAGCAGCCCCAATACGCCGAAACCTCTTATTCTGGTCCTTAGGCTAACTACGACTAGTCAGGAATTGCGTAAGTGGGCCAATAGAAATAGGATTGTAAATCTAAAATGAAAGGATTGGCACATAAATACTACAATTGATAAAAAAAAGGCTCCAAATCCAAACCTACGCCGGGCATGAAGTGCCTCACCCAGGTTGCTCTAAAATCTCAGTTGTTCCTGCTTCCCTCCAGCCTCAAAGTGAGGCCCCGAAAGCCAAACTTCATCTTCCGCTTTCTTCCTTCTGAGCCAGGATCAAAGCATAAAAAGAGATTATTCCCAAAGCCTCTATAGATCTATCACTCTACGCTCCACCTTCAAGCCACAATTGGTGAAACCAAACTGATTCACCTTTTGTTGCTGACTCCAATTCCGTACTTCTATTGAATAAAGAGGGCAACCCTGCTTCCTTTTCCCTTGAACCTAGCCCTCTTTTAGGGGTACAGGCATTGAAAGACAGCTTTCAGAATAGGCTTTTTTGTACGAAGAGAAGCGAAGTGAAGTCATAGAGGGCAATTATCATAGCGCCTGTTGGATAAGTTTGTTACGGCTCGCTGTACGTTCCTATAGCTATAGAGGTGTCCAATCCGTACAAACGAAGCGAAGCGAAGTTGAAGAAAATTCCCCATCCTACGCTCTCTCTCGACAACGTTCTCTAGCTTCTGACCTTCCTTGATAGGTTAGGCTTTAAATAAAGCTAGCGTCCGGAAGGCCTCCAACGCAGCAATGGGGGCTCTCCCGTGAGAGTGAAATTAAGAATAAGGAACCGAAAAAAAGGCTAGCCTCTTTACTAATCCCCTACATTCAAAATCCTCTTCTTGCCCAGATTGTTGACGATCCTGGGTAAACTAACTTGTAAACTTCATCGCTTCAAATTCGATGTCACACCCCACCTCACTACTAGCTTTTAAAAATCAGAGTAAAATTTTTGTTTTTATCATCGAAAGAATGTGCGAGCTGGGTTTTCG
>BKCP01008305.1:2176-43589 GCA_008636005.1 Striga asiatica
GAGTACAAGTGGACCGTACTCACCCCCACTTTATATTTTCAGATGGCAGGGTCGGCGGGCAGGCGTGAGTCAAGCTGTGGTGGTGGTGTTCGTGAGTTCCGCACGAAAGCTGTTCCCGGGACCTTTGTTTAAACTGTTTGTAAACTAAATAATTCCACGCATTTCAGACTTCCGCTATGCTTGTGTTTATTTTCGAACATGCATGATGCTATTTTCAGACTTAAATAATTTTACCCGGTTCGCCAGTACGAACGGGTCCAGACTAATATGCATGATTCGTAAAAATATAAACCTGAATTCTTTAAGTCTAAACCAGTTGTTAGACCTAGGTTAAAGAAACGGGTTTTTAAGCAGAAAAGTCCTTAGCAGCATCCCGAGATAGTTTGCAAATGATTTCGAAAAATTTATAAGCGTTTTCGAAAGAGTTAAAATTGGCCCTAGTTAGCGGGGTGTTGCATTTTGACCGCGATCTGGTAATAGGTTCTCGACAACTTCTGATCCCCTCGAGCCTCTCCCACTCGATCTCCCACAGGGAACTTCAACTTCATATGATAGGTCGACACGACTGCTTGGAAAGCATTGAGTGTCGGCCTTCCAAGAATCACGTTGTAAGCCGACTCGACGTCGACCACCACAAACCTCACCATCTTTACTTTCCTCAAGTCGCCCTCCCCTAAGACGACAGCAAGCATGGTTTCTCCTAAGAGAGCGACTTCTGACCCATTAAATCCAAAGAGTGATGTATGTAGAGGCGTAAGTTCGATGTCTAGCTCCATCCTTCTGAGGCATTCATAGAAGATCACGTTCACGGAACTTCTGGTGTCGATAAACACCCTTTGCACCTCATATCCCGATATCTGTGCAGTTATCATCAGGGCATCGTTATGTGGTCTCTCGACTCCACCAACGTCCGCCGGTCCAAAGTTTATCACTGGTCCATTCTCGTCAACCTGATGCACCTCGACTTTCGCATATCGGCCTCGAGCATAGGCCTTTCTTGCTCGATTAGAATCTCCATCAGTCGATCCTCAAAAAATCATGTTAATTACTCCTCTTTTTGGTGGGAGTTCCTCCTTGTCTGGTGATCTCGCCCTCTTGCGAGGACTCTTGCTCCTTTCTCGTCTCCTGCTCGACCTCTCCCAATCTTTGTATATGAACTCCTTCAGGTGGCCTGCCTTTATCAACCTTTTAATCTCGTCCTTCAAGTGGCGACAATCGTCAGTGTTATGCCCGTAATCTTTGTGGAATCGACAATATAAGTTGCTTTTGGGTTTCGTGGGTCCGTCCTTCCTCGTCCGCGGCCATCTCACCACATCGTCGCGGATCTCCCTTTCCATTACTTCTAGAATTCTCGCATGAGGAGCCGACAGTGGTGTATATTGAGTCGGTCTCCATCCCCTAGACCGGCCTTCACCCCTATCAGCTCTCGGTGATCCCCTTCTATCTCCTGTCGATGGGCCCTTTTTCTCCTTCTTGTCGTCTCGACTTTCAGCTTGGGACATTTTCACACTTTGCAAATAGTCGGCTTCGGCCTCCTCGACATTCATGTATTTGGCACACCTTCCCAACACGTCATCGAAACTCCTACCAGGTCGCTTGGCCAAAGAGTTTTTACACAACCCTGGTAGTAGTCCCCTCGTCAGTCCTCCCGATTTGATTTCCTCTGTCGCTGTTGGGCACTCGACACACGCCTTTCTAAATCTCGCGACATACTCTCGCAATGACTCACCTTTCTTTTGCTGCATACTTATTAGCGCAAGATAGGATTTCTCTTGCACCCTCACACTTGCAAATTGGTTAAGAAAACTCGAACTGAATCCATCAAAGTCCCTAATTGACCCCGCTGGAAGCTGATGAAACCAGTCTTGGGCCGACCCTGTCAAAGTCGTCAAGAAGGCGCGACACTGCACTGGGTCGCTGTAGCGGTGGAGCACCGCCATGTTCTCAAAGCTTCTCAGATGTCGAGATGGGTCTGTGGTACCGTCATACCATATGTTCAACTCCCTGAAGCCTTTGGGTAAGTCGGCTCTTAGGATCTGCTGCGAGAATGGGTGTTCTTTGGCTCCTCTGCTCTTTCTCCCACCAACTCGAGCTTGCAAGTCGCGAATCTGTGCCAGTAGTTGTTCTAACGTCTCGTCCCTCGCCTGTGGATTAACAGTTCGAATGGAGGATTCTTCTTCATCCACCCTTCTGTTCTGTTGCACATTTGACTGGGCCTGTTGCTCGCCACACGGCTGCTGCTCGACTCGAGGCGGGTACTCGACACGGGGCTGTTGCTCGACCCGGGGTGGGTACTCGACTCGAGGCTGCTGTTCGATCTGCGCCATCTGCTTCATCTGGGCAGCCACGGCTTCAGCAATCATCTTCTGCATTTCACTCCTTGTCACTGTCGGGGTCTGTTCTTCAACTCGGGGTTGTGTCTACTCCGGTATCTCTTGTATCTGTTTTCCCTCACGTCGAGACATCTCCGTCGGCTCCTTCTCCCCATTTGGGTTAGGGTTTTGACTTGTTCCTGCTTGGGTCAACACTTGCAGCTTCACGTCGGTGGGAGTTACAGGTGTTTCTCCGCCCAACGTCAGTCCTGGAGGTGGAAGCCCTCCAAATTGTGGTATCCCCATCATCTGCATCACGGGGTGTTTGGTGGTGGAGAGCGGTGGTGGCCTCTTGTCCATCCATGTCCCTCTGAACTCCTCGTTCAAATTCCTCTGCAATCCTTCCTTTTCCGCCATCGGTAAACAGATCGGAGCTGGGTGTGAAGCTCTTACTTCCTTCAAGAACTCCCCACAGACGGCGCCAAATGATGAGTCTACTTCCAGATCTGGAGTAAACCGGTTGTTGTGAGCTCAGATCTGCTTGAACCGCTTCCCAATCGTTGCTAGACCGCGAGATTCCTGCAAAAACTCAACGCCGGAGGTGTTTCCGACGTAGAGACTCCGACGCTCAAGTCAGTATGAGAGTGATGAAGAGATTATGCGCAGCAGCTATGGGGGAGAGTGGGAATGAATGAGAGTTAGGGTTTAGGGTTACCTCACCTCCTTTATATAGGAGTGAATATTTACCTGAAGTACCCAGAATGCCCAAGTCGGTGGACCTAGAAGGTCCAAAATGCCCTGGTCGATTCGTCTCCCCTTGTTGCTGAGTCATCACCATATTCCTTCTTATCCTTTGTAATGTGTAGGACTTTAAGTATATTATAAGTGTGATGAGTCGTCATCATATCTTTGCTATTCGAGGTATGCGAGGTCGACTTCGAGAGCTAGGAGGTCGACTTGTGGATATGCGCGGATTCGAAGGCTGCTCTTGACTACTTCTTTGAGGTGAAGTCGTCTTCAAAGAGTCGTCTTAGTTCAGTCGACTGCTGAGAGTCGACTTAGGATATCGGGATGTTCGGGCGTTATACTCTTGCTGCCCTTCTTTCATTGATGTCGACTAGTAAAAGTCGATAGACTAATGTCGACTTGGGAGAGTCGACTAGACCAATTTCTGTCTCTTCTCGATTGCTCTCAGTAGAATCGTCTTTAGGGAAGTCGGTGTGAGAATGTCGACAGAGTCCTGTCGACATACGGGTTGTTCGAGTGGTTCGCCGGTCGAGTAGGAAGCTTCTAGACTGGGTTATCCTTATGTGGCTATATCAATGATGTAATGAATGTTATTTTTTTATTATTATTACTGTAAAACATTAAGTTGAATGGTTTTTTTTATTTGGTGAACTAAAGTTGATGCGATTTATTAAAAAAGAAAAAAAAGTACCATTAATGCGATTTTCGATTGCTCTGTAACAAGAACGTACGTTCCTACTCTTCGAGACAGGCTCGATCTCCTAAGAATCTGACGGGTCGACCCAGGAGAACGAGCTTGTCTCGAAGCGTAGAAATATACGTTCGTGTTACAGAGCAATCGAAAATCGCATCAATGGTACTTTTTTTTCATTTTTAATATCGTTATTTTATTCAACCGAATAATATCGTTCTTTTATTCAAGGTCTACTTTGAGCATCATACCACAATTGCAACATAGTCTGGTATTCCATAACACAAGCTGCTAAGATCTGTAACTACTGTTTGTTATGTGGGCTTTCCACACGACTCCTGTAACACCCCGCTTATCAGAGTAACTTATTCGCAACCTTTTACTTCGATATCACTTTAACTTTTTCGAAATAATTGCAACTTACTCGGGATGCTACTAAACTCGTCTTCTTGAAAATCCGTTTATCTTTAAACTGTTGTCTAATACTTCTTTAGACTTATTAAAACAGATTTCCTTTAAACTTGCATTTAACATATTATCATCTTTTCTTCCACGATCCACACCACACGGCTCTTCTCACACCTCCTCGTTAACCTGTTACCTGAAACTAAAACTCATGGGGGTGAGTAACGAATATGGATAATCATAAACCGATATCTGATCGGTAACTTAAACTTAAACTTTCATTTCTCTGGCCGATGGTTAATCGGATACGTGTACACACTCTGATGGATATTTTCTCAGGCCCGTCTCGCCTCCATCAGAACTTAGGATATAATCTTTGAGATTAATGCCTCCTTATCCCAAGCGTAATAAACCTTAAACTTCGGGATATAACTTTTGAGACAACTGATGGTCTCCTCATCCCATATCACATATCGTACTCAATGTGCTACCCATTCAGGGTCCCCACCTTTTCATCTTTGAAATCGTTTGTAACTCAATAAGTTCTGTACTGGTACTGTATCTGCAAGTTAAATCAAATATAGACAAGTATACTAAGTACTATGCTCGTATACTCAATAAGTTCTTAGGATTATTAACTTATCCTATTCTTAAACTTGCTTATTCTCAAGTTTATACTTAACGTCACTTTTTACTTTTACTCAAGGTTAATTACTTAACCTTATAAAACATATCTTCTTAAACATAAATATGTTTCATAACATGCCATAACTCAAATGTGAAAAATAACCATATTTCACATTATACTTGATTAAGTACTTAAATTACTTTTACCATCATCATCATCATGGTTTATAAACTCATCTTAACTTGATCTTTCACTCAATCAAATACTTAATTCATCATACATCATACTTCTCAAAATTTAGATATTGACTTATTTTTCACTTAATTATCTTGAAAGTGAAAATAATCATATCATACTCAACTTTCTCATCATGTTCTTAATATGTGAGATTTAAAACAATTTTTATAAAATCACATACTCAATATATTGAGCTGAAACTTGGTAAAATTGCTCATCACTCATATAAAAATTTTTTCTAAAAATTCCATTTTAAAAACTCAACCATATACTGAATACTCTTGCATATAAAATCCTCTTGACATGTATGCCATATAAATATTTTAACTCGTTCATTTCTCAACATAAAATCATAAAATTTGGCAGTCATGTTCTTAACCCATATATAAGCATGTCGTAAAAATTTCATAATTTTATCATGTGTATATATCGAGTTATTACAATTTTAAAGTCACAGCTGAAATAAAGAACATAAAATTCAACTTGCATGCTTAACTTCAAAAATTTATAACTCAAGCTATACTATGCCAAATGACATAATTCTTGTTCTCATGAACTCCTCTTTTACACAAGAATTTATCATGTAAATCATACTTTTCCAGCTTGTTCTTTTCTTTATCAAAATCTCATTCAAATCAAGCACATATATCATATAATTGATCTTGAACAACTTTAACTCTTTTTATTCATATGATCAATTATAAACTCAACTTCTAATCATGATATACATACTCATAAACATGTAAACTTATCATCAAGACATGAACTTAAGCATATAACTTCAAGATAAGTAAATTACCTCCTTCTTGCTAGAATAAAAACTTGATTCTTCACTTCAAATTCTTCACTCCACCAAAATTTCTACTACTTATTCTCTCTTATAAACTTATATAACATTTAAAACTTTTCTTTGGTGTCAAAACTCTGAGTTTTAGGCCTCTATTTATTGGCAAAATTTTCAAGACATCATAATTGAGTGAATAAATTAACAAAATAAACAATACAAACTTGTAAAAATAAATATAGATAATAAATAGTATTCTTAACTTGTAAACTTCTCCAACCCATAGTCAATGCTTAGAAAGGCCCCTCTTCTGATTCTAATCTGATCTCAATGATTAAATTCGAGATTTAGTGAAATTCTCCAATTTACGGAACCAAATTCTGGCTTAAAACGAACAGTTACCGTAAAATCAAAAATTCTTACTATTTTCGAATTTCCTTCTTTTATTTTGGCATTTTTCCTTTTTATGCTGAAAAATTTTTCTTGTCTTGTAGTCTACTAAAAAAATAGAGAGAAAATAATTTAATTTATTTCTCGGAACTGAAATCGGACATAAATTCCGACTACAATCGAAAACCGAAAAAAACGAAAATTCTAGAAATTTCATATTTCTCTCTAGTAATTTAAATAGACTAAAATGTCTAAATAAATTTCTCACTTCTTTGAACATTTATAACTTAAATGTTCATGGATACTTAACCGAATTCGAGACCTAACTTGTCTCGACTCATTATTCTTTTTCTTTCTCATTCAAACTAGAAATGGCCATATTTACATCCATTTAGCTAAATAAAATGGAATGTTACTTGAACTTGAACTTCATCTTAAATAACTTATTTCACTTCTATAAACATTAATGTGTAATTAATCCTTATAACTTGATCAATACTCAAAACTAAGCTAGGCTAGAGAATCATTTGCTCGGTAATAATCTTAACTCGTAACCGAACATGCTTGGTTCGGTTCACGACTTATCTTGAACGAGTAATCAAAATATACTCGATTTTTTTTTATTATTATTTGTCATCTTGTTATAATTAATCCCATCTTATAAATCCATTTATAAAAATAAACAGACCAGAATTAATTAATTACTGAACTGGCTCGATTACTAAATAAAATTTAACCGAGAATACTTTCAACTTAAAGTCAAAATTTTAACTGAATAACTTAATAACTGGGCTCGAACTAGGAACGAGCATTATTAATAAAAGTAATTAGTACAAACTTAGAACTAAAATAATTACTTTTATTAATTACTGAATGGGATATTACAACTCGAGTGGTGAGTCACACAAGTTGTGTGACATCACACGGGTCGTGTGTCGTGTGGATCTCCCACACTAGTCGTGTGGAAATTCCGTAACCATTGTTGCTTATGCGGCCATTCCACACGACTCGTGTGGGTGTGTCACGCGAGTCGTGTGATGTCACACGACTCGTGTGTTGTTTTCACACGACTCGTGTGACCCCACAAGACTCGTGTTGGGTCTCTCACATTAAGTTGAATGGTTTTTTTTTTTATTTGCTAAACTTAAGTTGAATGAGAAGCATCAGAGCACAACTGAATAATATCGTTCTTTTATTGAACCGAAAAATATCGTTCTTTTATTCAAGGTCCAGTTTGAACAGTATACCACAATTGCGACCTAGCCTGGTAAAAATCCTCCCAACCCACAATCGATTGAGTTCGGTGAGTGAACCACATACTATGAATAGGCGGTAATGGATAATCAGGAGTCACATCTACACAAATGTAGTGTTCGTAGCTACCAAGATGACACATGACAATCTCACGACTTGGTCCTCTAACCGTTGATGGTGCAGAGAGCGGCAACACTGTCGTGCTGGCCACCATTGGGACCAGAGCTCAACTAAATGAAAACCGCATTAAATACTGTTGCAACAGGGTAGAGATCGCATGGAACTTCGAACCAGTGACCCTGGTGACAAGGGCCCCCGTCCCACCTTATTTGGCTGAGTGCAGCATCGATATCCCTAGAATAGATGTAGTTGTACAAGATACGGTGGCTTTGAACCTCATTCGTAATGTTCTCTCTTACGACTTGACAGATCTCCTGGTTCCCGTACACGTAACTTACGATGATCCGAAATCCGCAGTTTTCATCTGCCTTCACATTCAGGTTACTCACTACGTAGTCCAACATTAACCAGGGAATTGTTTGCCAGAATCGAAAAGAAAATATATATATGTCAGTCTAATCTCTGCAACATCATAATAATTTCACGTCAAAATTTATATAATTATATAAATAATTTAATTAACGTTCAGCTATATAAAAAAAATATATCACCTTTTTGCTCCTTGTGACTGTTGAGAAGACGAGCTTGTCGGTCCACGCGAAGAAGTGCTCGTACGGCCCGATTCCGACCTCACGATTTATCCCTGTACTCCCAAGAAGATGGTTTAAGCTTAGTTGAATTGGTTTTCTTAGGACGACCTCGCGGGTTTTCCTTAATCTCAAGTTCCGCATAACCCTGCTGGTCAGGGTAAAGCTGACTGTACATGAGGTGATTCATGTACTGCATCATCGCGCGATCGCCCATTTCAACTCTTTGACAAGCGTCCAAAAAAATTGAGCATCTGTCCATGCACCCTCTCTCTCCTGGCTCTGGTGATCCGTCCCTACAAGTATACGATAAAAGATTCAATGAATTAATCTACATAATGTACTTTAATTACATGAATTGTAATTAAAAATGAAACAACAAGTACAAAATTCTAAATGAAACATTAACCTTAAATTACCTGGCTCTAACATCTCTAGCGTTCTCCAGAATTGGTGGATCATTTCGAGATCAATCGGAATTTTAGAATCATATGCCGTACGAAGCAGACAGGCACAAAGAAGTCCATGAGTGACTGACAACACACAGCCGCAGCGCTCGTAAACTTCATAGCTCAAGTCATGCATCCTCCTAAGCTCAGAGTTCAATAAATTCGGGCAGTAATGCGAGACCCTCAGTGTCAAGCTCGCGAAAAGGATTCCTTTATACTGCGTACTCTTCCTGAGTCTCGAAGCTTCAAGCGCTGACCTGGTAATACATTACATAACATTAGATTATAATTAATGTACTAATAACATTATATTCTAATATATATTTTTTTGCGTTTTTTTTTCGCTTTTTAAAAAATATATATTTATATAGTATATATTTTTTCAATTTTTTCCCTTTTTTTGCGTTATTTTATATATATTAAATATATATTTAAATAATAGAAAATTAAAAAATGTATAAATATTAGAATTATATTTAATTAATGCAGTAATAACACAGTTAGATAATTATATATATTAAATATATATTTAAATAACACAGTTATATTTTATATATATTAAATATATACCGTGCGTGAACCTCTGAGAGAAATTTTTGCTTTTTTCCTAAGAGGTGGTAGGCTCTGTCTTCCACATCCTTGTTGACGTGCCACGTGCAGAGTAAGTGGAGTGATTGGAGAAAGTTCCTCTGAATAGGAGCCATTAAACTCAACTCTCTGTCACCGACGACCGCATTAGGATGTACCTCATAGCCTATCAGAAGTCTCAACTTATGGAGAATCCAGTCATACTGGCCTCTTTCTCGTCCTTGATCAGGGCATACGCAATTTGGAAGCCGTTCTTGCATGGCGCCATCCCAATCATCTCTACCAACGACAACTTGTGTTGTACCTATGCAAATGAGACCAAGAAGACAAAAAATATAAACACATAAAAGTTAATCAAACATACTATTTAAGATTCATACTAATAAAGTATTTATAAAGTAACATGTTGGTTTCGTACGTGGAATCTATGCCGGCATACCAGTAATATGTCCGTAATAGACGGACCGATGCAGGATGGGCCATGATATATGTGTCAACGCATTTGTGTCCTGATCGGCTTCTGCAAAAACTGTATACTCGCTACTCATAGCCAAATGTAGAAGCTGGGTAGGAACGTCTCTACCCTCGAAACTTTCTTTCCGCAACTTTCCTCTAAAGTTGTATACTTGTCGCCGATTAACGTTAATTATAATAATTATTATAATTTATAATTATTATAATTTAAAACAAAAAAAATATTATATTAATAAATAAAAAAGTATTATAATTAATTTATTTGATAAAAAATTATTAATTATCATAATAATAATAAATTACTAAATATTATAAAATTTATTAGTTACTATTTTAATAGTTATTACAATAATTATTAGATATGAAAAAAATTACTAATTATTATAATTAATTTCAAATTAATTTAATTAATTCCTATCATTAATTTACAATTTTACTTAAAAAATTTAATTAAAAGATATATTAATATATATATATATATATTAATAATTAGTTGTAATAAAAAATTTATAACTATTTTCAAAGCAATAAATTAAAAAATATAAATATATATATTTATTAGAAGATACATATATATTTCTCTGTTGCCGATTAGCGTTGTCTCCGGGATTTTTTTCCTGCAGCGCGGCCAAAATTTGTGTCAATCTCACCTGAGCGGCACTCATATCACGAATAATCTTTTAGATGAATCGCTGAGGCCACTGAACTGTCGATGACCCTCAGGATACACAACAAATGAATGATTGTGAAAGCCCTTCGATTTATCTTTACCTGTATGGATCATCCAGTATGTCATTCTGATCAGCTGTTTTACTTTTATCTCAAAAGGGCAGTTGGACGCTTTCGTTTTTGTACGTCTAGAATCTCCGCCTTTGCCTTTGTAACGTTCGTCTCGATGGCACTTCAAAATCCTGCCCCTTCATTTTTTTTTTTTGTGTGTTTTGAAATAATCAATTAGAAGCCATGCAGATTTGCCTTTTTTTTGCAGAATCAATAGCCTGCGCATCACTATAAAATAATGTGCTTGTATCGAAACCAATACTGTAATCAATACTATCTCCTCCAAAATCTTCCAATGACACCTGCAATATAGTACAATATTTATATTTTTAAAACATGTTAAATTATAATCTAAAACATAATAATTTCTAAATTCTAACATTATAACATTTTTTTTTAATCTATAAGATAATTAATTCTAACATGTAACATAATAATTTCTAAATTCTAACATTATAACATCTTTTTTCTAATTTATAAGATATATTAATCTATAAGATAATTAATTCTAACATGTAACGTAATAATTTATAACTCCTAACACGATAAAATATCTGTAACGCCCCGTTTTATTTTAAAGAATTTACCAAATTTATTTAAATAAAAATCAGAGTTTTTTTTTTTTTTTTTAAGATCCAAATTAAAAACATTTAACGAGAACCGGGCGCTACTTATTAATAACAACAAACAACACAACCAATCATCAAAGAACCTACATCTACTCGAGCTATCAAAATAACCAATCCCATGAAAGAACATAAGTCTAAAAATCATTCACAATCGTCTAGCATAAATCAAGGCTCAAACGTAACTCAAACATAATTCGAAAGAGAAGAAATAAATAATCCAAATCGACAGAAGCATTAACAATCCAAAACAAAAGCAAGTAGTTTAACAAAAATAAAATCAAGCAAAAGCAAAGACACATCCAGTAAATGACCACCATCTCGCTCGTCTTTACGCCACCGCCTCCAGCTCGTCTCAACCTAAAGCAAAGGAAGAGAAGGCACAACAAAGAAAAATAATGGGGGTGAGCATAACCAACAAGCTCACCATTATCGCATAGTATATCTCGCATAACATTTTAAACTATCATAACCACAGTATTCAGTATGCATAGAATCCAACAGTCTAACTCCCTACTTGGCCCTATCGCAAACCTCCTATGTACATACAACAACCTTCCGATCACACACGGCAAGGAAGTAACTGGAAACCTTCCCATCACCGAATGGCTACGGGCCTGGGATCCTTTCCAGGAGACAGTAGAGATGTTTTTCCCATTCACGAATATCATACGGACCTGGGCGTCACCTCTCCGAATCTACGGGCCGATGACCTCTCACTGTTTATGCATTCCTCAAAGGCACTAACATACGGGACACTTAGACTGGGGTTCTCACGCATACATCATTTTTCAAATAAAGCATTTATACGAAATATTAAGTGCAATAAATATGGAATACATCATAAATGTACCCACCTGGTATCCCGAAAGTGCAAAATACAACTAGTGGATCGTAGGTCGAGGCTCGACTCCTCAACACCTACATTTTAGGGTTTGATTATTACTAAGGGTTTTGATTGGGTAAATTTGGCCACACAAGCAAGTAAAGCACACTTCAACCCCTAGATCGTATAAAAAGGCTCAACATCGAATAGGATCAATCAAAGCCCAAACACAACAAGTCAATTAAAATACACATAATAAGCATTCAATTAAAGAATACGAAATACATGACATGGCCTTCTATTTTCTCTTTTTTTTTTTTTTAATCATAAATATACCTGCTAACAGTCTTATAACCTCATATGAAAACTCCAAAACCACTTCACTTTCAACATGATAACAAAATAATAGGCTCAGCACCAGCACCAGCATGTACAAGCAGCAACGATGGATCAAAACCAATATACAAACATGCCTCTTTTCTTTTTCCAAAACACCAACATGCTTATGGACTTTATAAATGAACATGGTCTTGGTAATTTATCACTTATACAACATGTAAAACTCTTAAAACTTTCAGCATACAATTCACATTGTCAAACCTCATAACATGAAAAGCAAATAAGTACATAACACCAAGAATATATCATAATGAGGTCACAACACAACATGCTATATGCATTATGAAAATCAACACAATTCACGGAAATGGTACAACCAAAACAAGCATTAAAGTATAAGGTCATAACAATACTACATGCTCAGCAACTTCACAAAGTTAAAGTTATATTTTTCCACCAATGGCCAACAAATACAAGCTCCCTTTTAAGTTCAACTTTGAAAACGATTAAGATTTCAAGTTCACAACAAATGCAGTATATAAGAAAATGCTTGCGGCAAGAACTAATTTATGCTTGGAGACATCACATTTTGAATCCTTAATTCATAGAAATACTAGCTATGAAGTAGCCACTGCCATGACACACAGAATTCCAACAATTCAAGCAACTTACATCAAAATCAGACAAGAGCACAAAGATCAAAGGTTGGGTTCGAAATTTACCCCACTACTCAAATACACACGGACTGCGGGACAAGGAATAGGATCTTTCAGACTCGGGCTCGACACGCTCGGTCTCGTTTTGGCCCCGCTGCTCGAGAGAGACTGCTGCTACTCACCCGCGTCTCTCCGGAAGGCTCAACCCCGCTGCTCGGACATAAACGGGACTATCGCTGTTCTTCCCGCACGGGCCCAAAAGGCTGCCGCTGCTGTTTTGGGCTCCCCTCGCCCATACGGGCTGCTCGAAAAGAAACCGACAAAGGATTTCTTTCGAACGGGGCTGCTCGACATCACCGCCGCGGAGGAATAGAAAAAGAAATCGACCGCTACGGAAGAAGGTTGACGTGGTCGGGGGTCACCGGCTGAAACGATGATGGCGGCCTGCCCGCTAAACGGCATCCCATCTGCTACTGTTCGTTGGAAAAAACTCAAAGCCTCCGCTGCTCGGAACTTGAGGCATGAGAATCTGAAGGTATCGGACAGAGCCTGAAGTTTAGGACCGCGGCTCGTCTCTGTGAAGTCTGCCGGAAGTTCAGCGTGACCGGACGGTGGTGAAGCTCGTCGGGAGTCGAGATTAGTCGCGACTAGGGGTAAAGCTTGATCTCGCCGGAAATTGCTGAAACGCTGGGGTTCTCGTCGTCGGGCCTGGTTCTAGTCGCTGGATATCGGACCGCCGTGAAGGGTTGAACGACATGGTTCGCCTGCTCACAGCTCGACCCGTCGAATTTCACTATCGCCGGCTAATTTCTCCCTCAGACGCTTGAAATCGGGTTCTCAAAATTACGCTCCTGTCATGAATGTTTGGACGCCGACGGCCTATTGTTGGCGGTGGTTCGAGGGCAGCGGCGGGAGGAGGCCGATTTGCGAGATTGAGGGAGGTTTCGGGAGGGATTTTCTCGCTTAAACGGAGAAGGGTAGAGTTCAATTTTTTTTCTCGTCTGAACGATGCGTTGCGGTGATGGGTTTGAAGAGTTTAAAGGGCAAGAATTAGGGCTAAATTTTATCTCAAATGGGCCGAAAAATAATAAGTGTGGGCCAAATAATGACTTCACAATTTGGCTGAGCATAAATAAAAAGACCTGGAAATCTAATAGCACATAAAGGTCGAAAATAATTCGACTTGAGCCGAAACAAAATTATTCGAAAGGACAAAAAATATTCCGGATAAATTGGGTCGATTATCAAACTCAACACTCGGAGAATGGTTCGGATATTAATAACACGAATAACCAAGGATTTCGAACTAATCGATGGACGACGAACAAAATAAAATTATACGACTTATTATATTAATAATAAAAATAATCATTTAGGCAATTAATCACAATTAGACAAATAATAATATTTTGACATACCATAGTAATAATAATAACAATAATCAAATAATCCACAATATAAAATCACAATTAATTGGGGTATTACAGTCTACCCTCCTTAAACGATTTCCGTCCCCGGAAATCCAAGAAAAATCATCCAATAGGACAACTGACACACGAGAGACGCTCAAACCACTCACCTCGGATACTCAGTCCGAATCTTCCCACTCTACCAAGTCATACCGTACTAGCCATGGTTACCCTGCCGGACTTTGACGAGTACCTATTCCGGACTCTCCCTGCTGGATTCGTCAATCCAGTAGGTCACCGGTACCTCATCAAAGGTAAGGTCCTGCCCAGATGCAGCTCGTCAAAGATCGCCTCGTGCCTAGAGTCGCGCACCTATCCCCTCTCCATTAGGTACTGAACAGGTCGTGCACTCTTGCAAGCTCCGGTGACGGGGTCAACCGTCAGGCTAAGACGCCGACTCGGTCGAGAATCACGAAAGGACCAACAAATGTGGCTGATACTTCCTCTCTTCCCAGAACTCGAGGCGTACAACGCCTCATTCCGTACTCAGAATCTCGTACGGTACCATCAAGATCGTCACTTATAGCCATTGCTATAAGCGCACTTTCTTATGGTAAGAAATTCCACACGACACACCCATCGAGTACACTAGACTCAAAACCAGTCTCTCAGGGTCTCAACAGCACGTCCTAAATGCATAACTATCGGGATTTCTACGCGGTGCCAAGTTCAGTCTCGTGCCCGGGTCACGTTGACAACTTGCCCACGATCCCAAAGTGATCCGTGCGTCCGTATCAAACGGGCCGCCACGGGATCTCTTACAAAAGGCTAACAAGCAACAACAACACCACAAACTCAACACTGATACCTACAGAAGCCACGGTTCTGCTCGATATCGGTGACAAAGCCTCATTCCCTGCCGACACGAGTAACAACTCGTATGCGGTATAGGAAGTATCGATTAGATATTCGAAAACAAACTTCTATCGCAGAAACTGACTCTCAAATAGGGATGCTCGACGATCCAATTATAACGATCTAAAAAGACATGGCCAGTCCGGGCTTAAATGCACTGTTACCGACAGATCTTACACACTGGCGCTGCATAAGCGGGGCGCTGGGACGTGTGCGTACATCTGTTCGGATAACAGCTGCAAGGTTAAGGTTTCGCCGCACACTGACTAGGGGAGCTCCTGCATTCGGTGATGGTGGCTGCAGCTCTCGTGCGAGTCAACGATCGGCACTGCAGTGCCTCACGTCTCTCAGCACAGGCTCGCGTGCTCGACCACCACTTCGCGTGACTATACCCAGTCAGTGTCGGCGTTCGGTTCGAGATACAGAAAAGAATTACTCTGATTCAAGGTTCGCACTATCTGAGGTAACCCGGAAGGAAAGGTCTTCACAAAACCAAGAAACACTAGGGTTCAACAAGGACATTATCCCCCAGCATTTAGGTATCGACAATCTCGAATGGTTCAGGGCTTCCAAATCATCATATCGAAAGAAAACGAATATTAGCATCCTCAGCTAGGAATTCATCCCCAACACAGTGGTCATTGCCGAGCAATGAAAATGATCAGCTCGCATGGCCCTTCCGACTAACAGTGTCGGCCGTCACGTCAGCTCTCTCACCAGTAGCTAATCGTGCCGACAGTTCTAAACGAGCTTAATTTCTACGCTGCTAAGATTTTCACGATTCTGGATCTCATCTCGAAGCCTCCTTGGTTGATTGGTCTCGATCGCGTCTCGAATATAGGTCGTCAACAATAAAAAAAATAAAACACGACTAATCGATCTGGGTATGAATGAAGTACCAGACCGAATGACATCACCAAAAGAAATCGAAGGAATGATTTCAGACTAGTCTTAATCAATATATCAGGTTGCAAATCTTGAAATGAAACTCCAAACAACAAAAACAAGAGTTTTCAGAGGATTGCCAAAGAGTCAAATAAAATACAAAGGTTCACTCTCGAAACTACGAAGGGAAAAAGAACGAGAGTTTTCAAAAATTAACTATGAACGCAATTCTAAAACGAAGACGGCTCTGCACTGCACGATGTGCTTACATCTGGCTTGACTACCCTCCTTAAAAGATTTTCCTATAACAAAATATCCCTAGAAAGGTGTCGAGGCTCCTCCCGATCAGGTATGCGACGATTTTCAAGTTGACCTTCGCACCGACTTAGCGAAGTTACTGCACACGGTTCGATATCAGATAAGGATCAATAGAAACTAAGGTTCGATGCTCAACTCCATCCCAAAATTCTCCACAAAGAAAAGAAATTCAAGCAAATTTGACACAGAACGAAAATCAAATAATAAGAATGGGTCACGAAATACAATTGAAACTTGACTACTAAGCGAAAGGTAGTATTCAAGGACAAAGGAATAGCACTCCGGTAGAAAAGGCGGAAACGGTAGGTTAAAGGGTTGAAAACGGATCAAACTCGCACGTTAATATTTGCTGTAAATTTTCAGAAATCTGATTGCACGAAGTTCGTATCTTAAACGCATCCCCTAAATGAATCTTGCACCGTTTGAATCGTAAGAGGCAAAACTACAATTCATATGAAGACATCGAGGTTCCCAGGTTACTAGAAACATGCCAAAAATAGCGAAAAAATGAAAAGACTCCAACTGTTGCGATTTACACGAAAAACTGACTATGCAACGATCGGATCGGCGCAATTATCGATAAATAAAAAATAAAAAATAACAAACACGCGATTCCTGTTCCTCATGAAAGGCAACAGGCTGATCTAAAATTTACAAGAAGACTTCAAAAAGAAACGACGAGGTTTCAGGGTTTAAAAACAGCCATGGAAACAGATCACCCACAAAACCGAAAAAATTAGGAAAACTGGGCGCGCACTCGCAAAACTTTGGCCACATCATCCAACACGAAAATGATAAAGACTTGGTTCCTGCTCAAGATGAAACATAAGAGATAGAACTTTAACTCATCAAAAGAGTTCAAAGTCAATCGACCGAGTTTAAGGGGTCAAATCAGCGACCAAAATAGTCATCAATGAAAGGTTTTCAAAAAGAGGTTTTTCAACCAACTATTACAACGTACGAAAAATCACGAAACGAAGGTTCGGATGACAAGTCAAGGCTCGAATTAATTTGGCAACAACTCAGCCATACATAACAAAAAGAAGAGGGTATCAAGAACTCAACAACAGAGTTCTAATACCCACGAAGAATTCCACAAGACGAACTAACGAGAAATGAACAGATAAAAACGAACAATTAATAACAAGGGAAAATCAGCCACCTGATTCCCACGAATCTACACGCACAAGTGTTCGGATCATCGAAATGAAACCGACACTTAGACTCCACCCCTGATTCCCATTGACCGGGTTCTACACGCGTCTAATAATTCTAGCCACAATAGTCACAAACTTCCGAATAATCCACACATCCGGGACTTCTTCGTTTGTCTGTTCCCTTTACTTAAGCCTTCTCTTTCGAGATAGCTTACGAATGATTCTCACTCGATGGTACTAAACAGAAACCCATAACGAGTGCACTGTTATAGACCAAACTTAACTCGATAACACCAACCCGAAAACTCACAACAAACATTTCTAAAGTCGGCACTGAACTCTACACCACTAGAGTTCAAGTCCGTATAAACGGAGGGTAAATTCCTAAGCCTCAATAAAAGAACAAACCATAATTGCGATATCGATAATAATCAAAACAATAAAACTCATACCTTGAGCTGGCGCGGCGAGACGAAAGCGAGTGGTCAAATGGTCCTTACACACTTAATCACATATGAACCAGTCTACAGAAAAACAAGACTGGCTCTGATACCAAACTGTAACGCCCCGTTTTATTTTAAAGAATTTACCGAATTTATTTAAATAAAAATCAGAGTTTTTTTTTTTACTCCAAATTAAAAGCATTTAACGTTTAAGATCCAAATTAAAAACATTTAACGAGAACCGGGCGCTACTTATTAATAACAACAAACAACACAACCAATCATCAAAGAACCTACATCTACTCGAGCTATCAAAATAACCAATCCCATGAAAGAACATAAGTCTAAAAATCATTCACAATCGTCTAGCATAAATCAAGGCTCAAACGTAACTCAAACATAGTTCGAAAGAGAAGAAATAAATAATCCAAATCGACAGAAGCATTAACAATCCAAAACAAAAGCAAGTAGTTTAACAAAAATAAAATCAAGCGGAAGCAAAGACACATCCAGTAAATGACCACCATCTCGCTCGTCTTTACGCCACCGCCTCCAGCTCGTCTCAACCTAAAGCAAAGGAAGAGAAGGCACAACAAAGAAAAATAATGGGGGTGAGCATAACCAACAAGCTCACCATTATCGCACAGTATATCTCGCATAACATTTTAAACTATCATAACCACAGTATTCAGTATGCATAGAATCCAACAGTCTAACTCCCTACGTGGCCCTATCGCAAAACCTCCTATGTACATACAACAACCTTCCGATCACACACGGCAAGGAAGTAACTGGTAACCTTCCCATCACCGAATGGCTACGGGCCTGGGATCCTTTCCAGGAGACAGTAGAGACGTTTTTCCCATTCACGAATATCATACGGACCTGGGCGTCACCTCTCCGAATCTACGGGCCGATGACCTCTCACTGTTTATGCATTCCTCAAAGGCACTAACATATGGGATGCTTAGACTAGGGTTCTCACGCATACATCATTTTTCAAAAGAAGCATTTATACGAAATATTAAGTGCGATAAATATGGAATACATCATAAATGTACCCACCTGGTATCCCGAAAGTGCAAAATACAACTAGTGGATCGTAGGTCAAGGCTCGACTCCTCAACACCTACATTTTAGGGTTTGATTATTACTAAGGGTTTTGATTGGGTAAATTTGGCCACACAAGCAAGTAAAGCACACTTCAACCCCTAGATCGTATAAAAAGGCTCAACATCGAATAGGATCAATCAAAGCCCAAACACAACAAGTCTATTATAATACACATAATAAGCATTCAATTAAATAATACGAAATACATGACATGGCCTTCTATTTTCTCTTTTTTTTTTTTAATCATAAATATACCTGCTAACAGTCTTATAACCTCATATGAAAACTCCAAAACCACTTCACTTTCAACATGATAACAAAATAATAGGCTCAGCACCAGCACCAGCATGTACAAGCAGCAACGATGGATCAAAACCAATATACAAACATGCCTCTTTTCTTTTTCCAAAACACCAACATGCTTATGGACTTTATAAATGAACATGGTCTTGGTAATTTATCACTTATACAACATGTAAAACTCTTAAAACTTTCAGCATACAATTCACATTGTCAAACCTCATAACATGAAAAGCAAATAAGTACATAACACCAAGAACATATCATAATGAGGTCACAACACAACATGCTATATGCATTATGAAAATCAACACAATTCACGGAAATGGTACAACCAAAACAAGCATTAAACTATAAGGTCATAACAATACTACATGCTCAGCAACTTCACAAAGTTAAAGTTATATTTTTCCACCAATGGCCAACAAATACAAGCTCCCTTTTAAGTTCAACTTTGAAAACGATTAAGATTTCAAGTTCACAACAAATGCAGTATATAAGAAAATGCTTGCGGCAAGAACTAATTTATGCTTGGAGACATCACATTTTGAATCCTTAATTCATAGAAATACTAGCTATGAAGTAGCCACTGCCATGACACACAGAATTCCAACAATTCAAACAACTTACATCAAAATCAGACAAGAGCACAAAGATCAAAGGTTGGGTTCGAAATTTACCCCACTACTCAAATACACACGGACTGCGGGACAAGGAATAGGATCTTTCAGACTCGGGCTCGACACGCTCGGTCTCGTTTTGGCCCCGCTACTCGAGAGAGACTGCTGCTACTCACCCGCGTCTCTCCGGAAGGCTCAACCCCGCTGCTCGGACATAAACGGGACTATCGCTGTTCTTCCCGCACGGGCCCAAAAGGCTGCCGCTGCTGTTTTGGGCTCCCCTCGCCCATACGGGCTGCTCGAAAAGAAACCGACAAAGGATTTCTTTCGAACGGGGCTGCTCGACATCACCGCCGCGGAGGAATAGAAAAAGAAATCGACCGCTACGGAAGAAGGTTGACGTGGTCGGGGGTCACCGGCTGAAACGATGATGGCGGCCTGCCCGCTAAACGGCATCCCATCTGCTACTGTTCGTTGGAAAAAACTCAAAGCCTCCGCTGCTCGGAACTTGAGGCATGAGAATCTGAAGGTATCGGACAGAGCCTGAAGTTTAGGACCGCGGCTCGTCTCTGTGAAGTCTGCCGGAAGTTCAGCGTGACCGGACGGTGGTGAAGCTCGTCGGGAGTCGAGATTAGTCGCGACTAGGGGTAAAGCTTGATCTCGCCGGAAATTGCTGAAACGCTGGGGTTCTCGTCGTCGGGCCTGGTTCTAGTCGCTGGATATCGGACCGCCGTGAAGGGTTGAACGACATGGTTCGCCTGCTCACAGCTCGACCCGTCGAATTTCACTATCGCCGGCTAATTTCTCCCTCAGACGCTTGAAATCGGGTTCTCAAAATTACGCTCCTGTCATGAATGTTTGGACGCCGACGGCCTATTGTTGGCGGTGGTTCGAGGGCAGCGGCGGGAGGAGGCCGATTTGCGAGATTGAGGGAGGTTTCGGGAGGGATTTTCTCGCTTAAACGGAGAAGGGTAGAGTTCAATTTTTTTTCTCGTCTGAACGATGCGTTGCGGTGATGGGTTTGAAGAGTTTAAAGGGCAAGAATTAGGGCTAAATTTTATCTCAAATGGGCCGAAAAATAATAAGTGTGGGCCAAATAATGACTTCACAATTTGGCTGAGCATAAATAAAAAGACCTGGAAATCTAATAGCACATAAAGGTCGAAAATAATTCGACTTGAGCCGAAACAAAATTATTCGAAAGGACAAAAAATATTCCGGATAAATTGGGTCGATTATCAAACTCAACACTCGGAGAATGGTTCGGATATTAATAACACGAATAACCAAGGATTTCGAACTAATCGATGGACGACGAACAAAATAAAATTATACGACTTATTATATTAATAATAAAAATAATCATTTAGGCAATTAATCACAATTAGACAAATAATAATATTTTGACATACCATAGTAATAATAATAACAATAATCAAATAATCCACAATATAAAATCACAATTAATTGGGGCATTACAATATCTAACGTCAAATTTATAACATAATCAAATCTAACATGTAACATAATAATTTCTAACTCCTAACACGATAATATCTACCGTCCAAATAACATAATAATTTCTAACTTCTCACACGATAATATCGAACGTCTAATTTATAACACAATCAAGTCTAATGTATAATAATTTTTAACTCTTAACACGATAATATCTAACGTCCAATTTATAACATAACAATTTCTAATAATATTATTTTCTTTTTTAAAAAAATAAGGCGTCCTGCCGGTCGAACCGGCCGGACCGATCACGTCCGGCCATCGCCGCCGGACAAACGGTAGACCGGTCTGCACGGCCCACTTTTGACGTACGGACAAGGTCGTGTCCGACCAGACCTGCCGGACGCCATTTGGGCCGCCCGGTATCGGCGGTCGGACGCGACCGGTCGCGTACGCGATCACCGGCTGGGCGGGAAAAAATTTTACATCAGAAGAAGTCGACATTTCGTTGGAAATCGCCTGGTACACTTTCCTCTGAGATTTTTTAAAAAAAAATGAGAAGGGCAAAATCGTCCAAGGAGGACGGTGACTAGTAATATGGGGGCGGTGAATAGCTATACCCTTATAAAATTGGGATCTGGAGGCTCTGCGGTGTTCACTTAAACAACAGACATCTGTTGTGCCGCAATATCGACCGCTAGATATTAAATCGTAGTATTCGCTAGATTTACTTTTAATGTATCCAAAAGTTGAAGATTTCTACTATTTAAACACTCACCGCATAGCCCCCAGATCCATAAAATTGTAGACGCTTAAGAGCACATAAAAAGAAATACTACCTCTTATTCGCTTTAAATGTCATTTTGGCTTTATTAACTATTAACCAAATAAATGTCGTTTTGGATATTTTGTACATATTTTTTCATTATTACCCTCATTTAGGTAATGAATACATTACATCTTTTAATATTCTCTCTTAATTTTTTCTAAAATATCATTCTCTGTTTTCATTAAAGAAGATTATTATTGGTAAAAATAATATTCTTAATTAGTGTGCAAGTTTTTAAATGACACTTACTTTGAATAGAAGGAAATACAAGATTCGAAAACAAACAGAACAGCGGGAAATCAAGGACCAGACACCCTACCGCCTGCATTTTCTGACCACTTGATAGTTGATAATAAATGTGATGTGATCAGTGAGCACTACTAAAGCTGTCCTACTTCTCTTTCAAACTCTCTCCTCCATTCCCACAGAGAAAGATCATCCATCCATAATATAACTCCAAAAACAAGTAACGTACGGGAATTGAAGAGCAATACGAATAGAAAGGAAAAGACTGCAAGATGGTCGGCCGGGCTTCGGAGTTCCGTCTACCGGAATCGGTGGAGATGATGATCGAAAGAATTTGCCTTGAAAGAGATCAGCCACCGCTCAGGAATTACACTAGACAGATGTTGGCTATGATTGGGGAGCAATCTTCTATTAAGCTCCTCACTACCGTTTTGTTTTATAATAATCCAATCACGAGCTTCAGTGGATTGGTCCGACGCCTGGTTGTGAATAACCACCCAATTGTCGGCCAAACTGTGCTCGCTAAATTGGGTGAGTGTTTTTCAACTTTTCTGTTTCGATTTTTGTACCCTATGTAAATGTAATGATTCTTTTCTTGGTCAGATGGTGGTACTTTGGAGGACTCTTTTTCAAGTTTGTCAATGGATTCTCCCTCATCAAGTCACTATAGGAATAGCCCTCGAAATATCAGCTGCCAGCCATCATTCGAAGATGAGAGTCAAGGAAAGATGAACTTTGAAACTCAAGGAAAGACGAGCCCTAGCCCCAAAACTCAATCGCCGTTTGCTTGTGAATTTAGAGAGACAACAGGGTCGGGGGCAATTAGTCAGCAGCTCACTATCCTCAAGAAGCTGGAATTCAGAAAGTTATTTTTACTTCTAAGCTACATTGGGAAGTTAGTTTTTCTTCTCGTCCTTCTATTTACATTGTTTGGAATAAGGGTTAGGTGGGCCTAAAACCGATTTCACTTTTCTAGGGAAAAGTTGGAAGCTGTCGTTACTTTAGCTGGCGCTGAAAATATTTACGCCATGAAAGACCTTCCCATGAAAGATTTCGAGACTAAAATGTGGGACACGTATGGTCAGAGATTTTATGCTGAATCAGATCGTAGTGAGGTCAGTAAAACATCAAGGCTGTTTCTTTTCATAGCTTGCTACAAAAATTATTTGTAAAGAGTTCTGGTTGGACTAAAATATTTGTGCACTTGTTTTATATTCCAGCTTTACATACATATGGGTGTCGAGGCTTGTCTCATCAGAATCCCCAAAAGGGATATCACATATTGATTTATTGCTTAAACTGTGCACATTATTGTAATCACGAAAGAGAATAATTCTGAATTGTAATTGTGTGTTACCAATATTTTTGCCTTACTTTTTTTACTTATCTTCCCCGATAAGAATTCCTCGATAAGAATGTACTTCTAAAAAATAATCACCAGTGTTTATAAACATGCCATGTTTATTGTGTGAGGATTACTGCTAAGTTTAGATAAGAATATCTTTTATATCAAGGTTTCAGTTTCATGGCCATTTTGTTCTTTCTTTGCAGTATCTTGCGTGGGATTCAGGAAAAACCCATCTTTACTACTGTCATGTTTGTGAAGACGGAAGTTATAATTTCAAGGTTAGTCCTGCCTATATATTTAATCCAGCTCTTTCTTATTTCCTCTATTATGCTTCATAATATTAATAATTTTACGCAATCATTTTTCCTCTTTCTTAGTTCTTACACGAAGCAGCACTTTCTATCAGTAGTTTTTGTTAGTTTATATATAGTTTAGCTATGTCAGGGCAAACAGTTTGTAGCTCATACGATATCTGCACTGATTGATTTTGATAACCATTATTTCATAGTAATACCTTATTCTTAATCCGTCACAAGATTTTTTTTTGGACAATACAGGGACCTTATCTAAATAGTACAAGAACTCACCTGCAAAGGTCATTGGGAGATGATAACATATTGATAGTTAAGTTTCCAAAAGAATGGCAATCTGTCATAGGCAATATCATGAACGAAGGAATTCTTGTTGGTCTGAAGCGCTATCGGTTTTTTGGTGATTATCGTATTTATTTTTTGCCAGTTTTTGTGATTTTACTTTCATATTCCCTTATATTTCTATGTGCAATTTTTTTAGAGGATAATATGGAAAACAGTCAAAGTCAGGCTCAAACTTTCATATATCTGAAATAAAATTAATATGATTCATTTGCTTTGTCAGTTGGACACAGTATTATAATCAGTTTTTGGCATTGTCCCGTAGTACTTGTTTAGTTGCTCATTAGAAGTATGTCTCATGGTTTTATTCATGTAGGAACTGATAGGATAGTTCATACTATGCCCAACACATGAATTACCAGTGTCAATATGTGATGACATTTGACTCTGATTGAATTGCTTAGTTGACATGCATAAGCAGCATAGCAGACATTGATTGTCAGATCCAAGCTGGTTGAATAATCAGAAACACAGAAAAATGAATAAAGTTATATTATGATTCTAGAGGATTTCAAGTCTAGGCATTTGAGTTAACTCTAATTTTCTTTTTCAAGTGTATTAATGCCTTTTTTCTACCACTGATAATATTATTCATTTTGGTTTTAATGATAATTAGAAAATAGTCAACCTATCCAGCTCTGCTCACAGTATCTTCTCTCTTTCAATTTCTGCCATACATGTATAATTTATGGTGTAATTCATTTAGTTTTGAATGGTTAATATTCGGACTCTAGTTATAGGTTCCTGATAGACAAAATTTAAATTCTCCAGTGTATGTCTTGGTAATCTTTGCTGTCTTTGGGAGGTTCTCTGCTATCTGATAGTGTGAGTACGTATAATATGACTCGGTACTTGTATTTTTAGGAAATTCAGTAACTAGGATTTCCATTGTGTCCGTTGTACAGTGTTCAAAGATGAGCGCAAGAAAGTGAAGAAAAACAAAGCGATGAAGGACACAAACACTTACTCTGCTGTCAAGTGCTACTTTGTCCGTATTGACCCTGTATCTCCAAATGATGGAGACACAAATTATATTTTGTCTGGAAAAACAATTCGTGAAGCAAGGTGTCTGTTCATGCACATACACACTATTTCAACCATAGAAAAGTACATGGCCAGGTTTATTTTATTGTAGCTATCATGCTTTTTGTCGACAGCTTCTAAAATTGTTTTTTCAGAAACTTGATTTTCTAATCATTCATTGTGACTCAGATTATCGCTGATCCTCTCAAAGACAATAAAGATGGAAATCAATTTTGCTGCTGTTAAAGTAGAAACAATTGAGGATATCCCATTTAGAGTACGCTTTGTTTTTGCTTAATTTTAACTTTTCTTATCCTTAGATCTCTGACAATAGTCAGGTTTTCTTTTCATATTCTGGAAACAGATAGAAGTGTGTGCTTCATCTTTCTTGTTCTAAAATTTTAGGATGAGAAAGGCTCTATGATCCATGACGAAGATGGGAAGCCTATTTTACACACGGACGGAACAGGCTTTATCTCTGAAGACCTGGCAATGAAGTGCCCGAAAGATTTTTCTGCTGCAAAGTATTTAAGAGAGAGCAGTTTTGAGGTTATATAAGATTTTCTTTTTTAACATAATACTTGTATTTAGTTTCTCAATCATGAAGAGATAAATGATATACTTATATTTAACCTAGACACAATTCTATATTTTTCTGATGAGAGATGTTAGAATGTAAGTTTGTCCTACATCTATTAGCTGTTAATTGTGTAAAAGTCTGGGTTAGGCATCCTCTTCCTTGAGCTAGCTTTAGGGAATGAGTTCTACCCAAGCCCATTTATCAAGAGATTTTTTTTTCAGCTGTCTGTTTTCATTGCTGTCTAGGCTGATTTCAACCCAGCTAATTTGTTCTTATTATGTTACACATTTGATTTATTAAGATTTTTGAGGATGTAAAGAGGGGGGTGGATACATTTTTTCATGATTTAATTTTGATGTAGTAACTTGCAAACAGTTCCCAAAATATTTAAACTTCAGGTCTGGTGTAATTATAACTTGTGTGGGTAACTCGTGCTGATAGGTTTAATTGGTCTGAAAATCTATTAATTCATAGTGGCGAGCTTAGCTTGCTGACAGCACCACTTTTTTGTTCACTTATAGTTATAGTTCAAATTATCTCAAAATTCCTCTTTATGTAGAATTATCTTGTTTAACTGTTTTTATATTTATATTTTTTGGCTATTACCTTGGAAATATGATCAGTTTGTCGACTTCGAGCAAATAGCCGGTCAAAAGAGAGAAGCTGACATCAGGAATAAGGAGCCGGTAATTGTTTGAGTTATTATTTTCTGGGGTTTTAACTTACTATTCCTTGGTAACTTTTGTTTTGTTCCACTGTTTCAGCCTTTACTGATGCAATGCCGTTTATTTTATAACGGCAATGCTGTTAAGGGAACTCTTCTCGTCAATAAAAAGGTATAATCATCTTCCCTTTTATGTTTTATGTATGTCAGATCTATAAACATTCTGACGCAACGTAGAACGGTAAACTGATATGTTGTATTTCATAATAAGGATTATAAGATGTATATATACCACTAAATGTAGTAAGAAAGGAAAAATAAAAATAAACCAGTAACCTAATCTACGGTATCCCTATCTCACCTAATTCAGATATCCTAATCTAATATTTACAATAACACATTAACCTTAGCCAACATAAAATGATAATATATAATTAAAGGAATAATAACATTTAAGGAATATTAAGTCAATCAAAATCTCTAAGATTAAGCCCCGATTAAGATCCAAATATCAGTATAAATGTTCTAAAATTAATATCTTTCTCATTCTTCATCTTGCCGCCAGCTAGAAAACAACCTTGCCCTCAGGGCTGAATTGGAAAAGGTCCCAGTTTACGACCGTTGTGAAAAAGTACACCATTGATTATTGCATGGGGATTGTAATCATGGAATCATGAATTATTTGCCTCTTGTTCGTCGTTGGAGAAGAGAAGTCATATGCCATGGATTTTGCAACCTTGATTGTATCATAGTTGCTAGGCAACTGCGTGACAACAAGGAAATCTTCATTAAGCGTGAAAAAATCCAATCGGGTGGCGTGGGCATCTTGACAGCCTTGTCAGGGTATGAATCTGACTGTACCAAAAGTCGCGGAACAGCAAAATAAAGGAATTCTATTTGTAGCCAATGGTGATTCACGAGAACTGGGTAAGTGGAATCTAGCAAGTTGTTAGCATGATTGACTTGGGATGTGTCGAAGTCACTGGCTTCAAATTGGTCCTTGGTTAACAAAAATTGCATTACCCACTCTAGGTGATGGCCTCCCCGCCATTAGTGAGTCGATGCTTGAGTGCTTCATGGCCCTTCTCTATGGTTGCAACTCAAGATTCTATGCTTCTTATCCATTCGGCTCATCCGTACGGGTCAACGGAACAGGCCGAATCAATTGTTAGAAGTAAAGTATCAAGAAAAAGAGAATACATAATCTTATTGACGATATTCTGTCTCCAGCACGAAAAATTTACTTATTCTATTGACAACTCTCTAAGGAAGACTTACTTTTTAATATTTTCAAAATTCTGGTGTATTCAACTAAAACTTTTTTGAGGCTTTTAAAAAGTTCCCCTATGTTTTAGAGACCATTATTTCTTAGAGTCGTTGAAGGAAAAAAGTTGGATTCGATTGAGACTTTGAAAGACTATGAATTCTAAGGCAGTGCATTTTAGATTTCTAATACTTTTTAAAACTTCAGAAATCCTTGTGTATTTAAATTAGAGTTTTGAGATTTCCAAAGACTTTTTAAGACTTCAGAAATCTTAATGTATTTAATTCAGATTTTTTAAGACTTTTAAAAGTCATGAGGTATTCATTTGAGATTTTAATAAGTCCTACAAAATCATGTATATAACTTATTTGAGAATAAAATTTGTTACAAGTTTCAAGATTTGTTGTGATTTCGAAAGAAAAAACGGTACATGTAATACCTCTCAAAATCCCACCTCCAGACTTGTGATTTCACTATATTTCTCCTAAATCTGAAACTCTTTATAAGTCCGAAATCTCGAAGTCTCAAAATGTCACTTGAAATTTCAAACGAATACACCCTCCTTAGATTTTTTAAGATTTGTAAAAGTCTCGCAGTATTCATTTGAGATTTTAAAGTCTTACAAAATCATGAGATATTTAACTTATTTGAGACTATGATTTGTTAAGACTTTTTATGATTTGCTGAAAGAAAAAACCATATAGAAAATCCCACTTCAAAATCTCGACTCCAAACTTAAGATTTTATGGGATTGCTTCTAAATCTGAAAATCTTAAAAAATCTCAAAGTCTTAAAATGTCACTCAAAATTCCAAAGAGATACAGTATACACCCCCTAAAAGTCTAAGGGTTTCAATTGAAACTTTTTAGAAGTCACCAGATGTAGAAAAACTTATTAGACTTTAAATTAGAAGACTTTTGGAGACTTTTTTAGTAAAATTCCAAAGACAAATTCCTAGTAGAAATCTCATCAAATTGGTGAGATATTGTTGGACCTAGTAGAAATCTCATCAAATTGGTGAGATATTGTTGGACTTACGTGACTCTCTTCAAATTACTCGATTCTACTACTAGCCACAATATGGACTAACAACTATTACAGGAATCCCTCCAAGCTGGTAATACCATAAAGTATGACGATCATATGCTTTAGTCCTTCGGAGATGCAGGAACGCAAAATTGAATTTGTGAATCTGAATTCACAAAGTTTCAAATAATAAAGTTACTCAATATGCCTAGGAGAGAAAAATAAAACTCAACTCTTTTCTCTAGAATTGCATTTCAAAATCTTCAATAGGAAAATCGTACAGAAATTGCAATTGGAGATCTTTAGAATTGCATTTCAAAAATTGTACAGGAAAATGACTTTCTTTAAATAGCCGATCCTCTAATCTAAGAGATATTGCGGTGAATCTTTTCTAATTCTCTTTAGATCTTCTCTAAACTTCCACGATATTTCATGTGTGGGTGGTTCGTCCTTTTATAGTTTTTACCGCATACTCCTTATCCTACAAGAGAGAAGAGAGAAATTTAATTATGGTATAGTATAATGCAAACGACATATACGGTAAGTCAATATATATAAGATATATATTATGTGATGGGTCTACTTCCAGATCCGGAGTAAACCGGTGGATGTGAGCTCAGATCTGCTTGAATCGCCTCCGAATTGTTGCTAGACCGCGAGATACCTGCAAAAACTCAACGCCGGAGGTGTTTCCGGCGTAGAGTCTCCGACGCTCAAGTCAGTATGAGAGTGATGAAGAGATGCTGCGCAGCAGCTATGGGGGAGAATGGGAATGAATCAGAGTTAGGGTTTGGGATTACCTCATCTCCTTTATATAGGAGCGAATACTTAGTGCCCAAAATGCCCAAGTCGGTGGACCTAGAAGGTCCAAAATGCCCTGGTCGATTCGTCTCCCCTTGTTGCTGAGTCATCACAAGATTCCTTCTTATCCTTTATAATATGCGGAACTTCAAGTGTGCTACAAGTGTGATGAGTCGTCATCACATCTCTGCTATTCGAGGTGTGTGGGGTCGACTTCGAAAGCTAGGAGGTCGACTTATGGGTATGTACGGATTCGGAGGCTACGCTTGGATAACTCTCTGGGGTGAAGTCGTCTTCATAGAGTCATTTTAGTTGAGTCGACTACTGGGAGTCGACTTAGGATATCGGGATGCTCAGGCGTTACGCTCTTGCTGTTCTTCTTCCGTTGATGTCTACTAGTGAAAGTCGATAGACTAAGGTCGACTTGGGAGAGTCGACTAGACCAATTTCTGTCTCTTCTCGGTTGCTCTTGGTGGAATTGACTTTAGGTAAGTCGATTTGGGCATGTCGACGGGGTCATGTCGACATGCAAGTTGTTCGAGTGGTTCACCGGTCGAGTAGGGAGCCTTTGGACCGGGTTATCCTTATGTGGCTATATCATTATGTAATCCTTTTCCAAAAGTGGACTCCATAATACATACTGTAATAAATATACCATATATTACTAATTGACAAACAAATAAATAGAAAACATTCTTTTAATTTATTTTGCTTGCCAAACAAGAAATCTTCTAGAAAATACTTAGACTTGTCGGACGATGCCAAACCAATATTTTAAAAGATTTTGACTCATTTAAACCTAAGAACCTAAACGAGGTGCTCGTGAAAAAAAGAATGTTCTGCAAATAAGTTCGACAGGATTGTGTATTTTATGAAAAATACATAATTAAAAATGAGTGGTTCGTGAACAAACTCCCTTTAGTTCTCTGATTAGTTGTTCAAGGTCGATTCATCTAAGTAGACAAATGATTTGAGTTTGAGTTTTCAGTAGAATCGAGTTGTGTTCGCGAAATCCTCAATTCGGAGAACGGTTTTATAGTTGATTCAAAATATTAAATTTTATTATGGGCTTAATAAATTTGATTTATGGTGTTGACTTGGTTTGTTTGACTTTATTATTATTCGTCGTACTTTCAAACTTGGGATTATTTTAGTTGGATCGCATGGTATTATTATTCGACCTTGATTATGTCTTGGTGAGTTGAGTTTTATTTAAAGTACTGAGAAGTGAGTGAATTATTGAAGATAAATTCCGAAGGTTGATTTGTGAAAGTGACATTAGTTAATATTTAAGTTGAGTTTTGTTGCATGTTTTAGAAAATATTGTTGCATTTAAGCCATTCAAGTTTGCCGTGTTCCTTTAATTTATTTTGCTTGTCTAACTAGAAAATCTTCTAGAAAATAGTTAAGTTTGTCAGACGATGCCAAATCAATATTTTAAAAGACTTGACTCATTTAATAAACCTAAGATCCTAAATGAGGTGGTCGTGAAAACAAAATTTCTGCAAATAAGTTCAACAACAACAACAACATAGCCTTTTAGTCCCAAGCAAGTTGGGTAGGCTAAATAAGTTCAACAACATTGTGTATTTTATGAAAAATACATAATTAAAAATGAGTGGTTCGTCATTAGTTCCCCTGATTAGTTGTTCAACGTCGATTCATCTAAGGACAAAAATGAGTTGAGTTTGAGCTTTCGGTAGAATCGAGTCGTGTTCGCCAATGAACATTTCTATAGTTGATACAAAATATTAAAGTTTATTATGGGCTTAATTGATTTATAGTGTTGACTTGGTTTGTTTGGCTCTATTATTATTCATGGATTGTCGTATTTTCAAACTTGGGATTATTTCAGCTGTATCGCATGATATTATTGTTCGAGCTTGATTATGTCTTGGTGAGTTGAGTTTCATTTGAAGTATTGAGAAGTGAGTGAATTATTGAAGATAAATTACCAAGGTTGATTTGTGAAAGTGACATTAGTTTAAATTTAAGTTGAGTTTTGTTGCATGTTTTAGAAAATATTGTTGTGTTGCCCTTAGTGTTTTCGAAAAATTATTTAAAATATGCCAAGGACTTGGAAGTTTTAGTAGTAAATGTGACGCCGAATTTAATACCGAACGACACCCAACACACGTGGTAGATAGGCATTGTCTTGAACAGACAACTTCGTGTCTCCAACAGCTGTTCGCCATTGGTCCCACAAACTTGGGGCCCACTGTTATGCATATTTTCTATCTATTTAAACTAAGGAAGGATTAATCATCTGGATTAACACTTTATACAATTGATTCCACGTGTCACTCGTCTCGCAACCGTATCTGCAATATACGCTATAGGATCACATCGGCAGTCCCCTACGGCGAGACTACACTGGTTCCTACCAACAAATGTCTCCACATTGACACCGTCCCCATAAAGCTTCCTTCATGTCGATCTCACCCTACAATATGAACAAGGTTACCCCTTGTAACTGGTTCAAGCCGCCGATAATGAATAAGGTTGCCGCCCACAAACCTGATAGACTTCTTGTCCCCAAATAGACACGCTGCTACTAATCACTAGCAAGACCCTCCAAAACACACGACGTGTCTGATGACTCATCAAGGAGTCATTGAGTCATGATGATTTTTTACTGTTTACCAATTATATAATGTAACCAACCGGGGCCACAAGAAACCATAAAAATAATACACAAAGCTATTACTAAGCATTTAGTGCAAAAATACAAACATGCAAGCTTAATAAAAGCAAGCATTTAAGCCATTCAAGTTTGCCGTGTTCTTCATTAATCGCCTTTTTTATTACTATAATCACGTGTTGTTGATTTAAAATAACAACATGTTGCATGAAGTATTTCATTATTTTCAAGTGGATCCATGTGTTGTTACTTTCAAAGGCATCAAATTTTAATTCAGAACACATATCATGGTTTTATAGTCTAGACATGAGCGACATGTTCATTAGTGGATACGATGGATCATTTTCTTGACTCTTTATCTAGCCTGATAGAAAAATACAACAGTATAAAACATTTATTGGGTCACATGGTACCGACATATGACGTGCATTTTTTTCTTCTTGGGATCACTACTCTCTTCGATCAATATAATAATTTATGTAGATGATATTATTAGTTTTCTGACTTTCATCCTGTTCTTTCAGCAGAGAGCTAATATTGTTGCTGAAACATTTGATTTTTAATTGCTGCTGAATCATTTGATTTTTGCTTCTTACATTATTGATTCATTGCTTTTTCAACCCCGATTACTGTAGCTTGAAGCAGGAACAATTCAGATTAGACGTTCCATGATCAAGGTTTATAAGGACGAGACACTGCCAACGACTGGAGCTTTTAACTCACTGGAGATTGTTAACATTAGGTATCTTCCATAATAGTTCACTTTAATTGCAGATTTTCATCTTGCTTTATCTTGGTGCTACACGGAGTATGGTTTAGCTGACATATATTATGTCATAAAATGACACTCGGCATACCTATACTAGTGTATGTTTTGTACATTGTTGCCCTCTTCACAATGATCATAGCATCTTGTACTGGAAAATTTAAACAAAAAAAAGGTAATCCTTGTTGAAGAGATGTCATTAGTTTTATAGATGTGTATGTTGAAAGTAATTAGATGTGTATGTTGAAAGTAATCAGCACACATAAATTAAGAAGAAGCAGAGCAGTTAAACAGATGGAGATGTTTTATGTCCTTCAACAGTTCAATCTTCAAGAAAATCCTCAAACTAGTTTAGAGTGTATAGAATGTGAAATCCAGCGAACCCATTTAAAAGGATTATAGTCCAGTTGCTATTTGATTCTCTCTTGAAGTATGCCCTTGCTCGAGTCCCTACAATCACCTTGAAGTATTGGATCAATCAGAAATTGGTTGTGAATAGGTTTCTGAAATTCACAAACTAGATAGATGCCTTTTAGTTTTTAAGCTCTTTGGATGGAGTGGCTTGCACTTGAAGATTTTAGCTTGCATCCTTGATAAAAGTTATTTCCAAAACTCGTACTTATCAGAATAGTCCCAGTATCAAATATTCCAAAGCACAAATACAACTTTATCTCTCGATATGCAGTCTTCTACAATTTCAACTCTAATAACCTTTTATCACCCACTAATTCAACACTGGTAACCTAGCATAACTAGTATACTAGTTTGATGGCTAACTAAAAGAAGTTCTTTTTCCTCGTTATATATCTTCTTCAACAGCAATAATGAAGTAATAAACACATGCATACATGCACAACACAAACACATTTGTTAGAAATGGATTGTAAGTCATTTAAAATTAAAAACGTTTTTTAAGTTACTTTATGGAGTCTGTACAATAAAGGATTAGGATGGTCAACTTAAATTCTACAATATATACTTGGAATCAAATATTAATTTCACTTTTGGTGAAAATTTGGGTTCGAATTTGAGGAGTTTAGCAAGCTTCTTCTGTTAACTCGTGCCCTCTGCACCTGCACCAGTTATAGTATCCTGAGGGTTAGATGCACCAAGACATCCACTCAACCCATACTTCCTTTTATGTTCTATTTGACCTATTGAAAGTGTCTGCACATGGCCATGTTTGTTCAATTTTCAATCAGCAACATGTAAGTGTGCCTTGCTGAACATCTAGCAGATTTTCTAATACTTTAGCAAAAATCCCTTCTGTTTTCTTCCCTGATTTTTGATGATATGATTTAGTGAAACATATGCATTATCTAATCTTTCTCGTGATAACACTATGGATTGTCAAAACTTGAACCTGGAAATCAAGCATCCATTTGATGATATGATTAACCATCAGCGTACTTTCAATTAATTCAAGATTCTTGAATATGTCTTTCAGTCATAGACCGAGCAGAAATTATCTCTCAAAATATTTGATTGCCCTTCTAAGCTATGGGGGGGTTCCTCAAGAATTCTTTTTGAATTTGCTGATGAATGCTTTGGAGGAGACTCGAAATGTGTACTCCAATAGGCGTGCAGCAATTAGAGGTATTTTTCATAACAACTTGTGTAATACATGTTTTGATTGTCCATATCCCTTATCTCCTACTCATAATCTAAAACAAGTTAATCCATCCTTTGTTTCTAGAATGTTTTAGAACTAAAATATTGGATTCAAATGGGCTGAGCAGAACTCATCCCTAAAAATGATCTTAAATGTGTGCCCAAGCCAGTCAAACAATAACTAATATGAGTATCTTTTTTTTCCCCAAATTTTAGCATTGTTTTGGCAGTTTACCAGAATTAACAAATTGGGCCCCTCAAGTTGTCAGAATTACATTTTTTACTCATACTGATCTAAGGGTCTATTTCTTAGCATGCATTTATATTCGGTTAGTTTATATATGCTCTATAATCATAATAGTTCTAATTTCATATTACATTCCATTATCTACAATTTATCATGAATTATTTTGATAAGAACTGATAAATAGACTTGGGTAGAATTCATCCCCAAAAGTTAGCTTAAAGAGATATGGTGCCCAACACAAACTTATGCTCAATAACAACCTAATTTAGTAACTAATTGATGTAGGACAAATATAACTTCGAACATCCACCCTCGCACGCAACATGCCAAACCAAATGGGCTGGTTCAAAATCAAACATTGCCCTCCGATCAAATAAATCTGGATTCTCTGTTACCATGATAAATAGGTCTCGGTAGAACTCATCCCCAATTCTTACTTGAATTTTAAGGCCATTCATTGGACATGTCCATCTATGTAATTACTAGACGATAAAACTTCTAACAAGAACATTTTTCTCTTTAATGATAGCCCAATAACTAATCGATGTAGGACAAACGTAACTTCTAACAAGAACATTTACTCTTTAATTTTTAAGGTCATTCATTAGACATCTCCAACTAAATAATTACCAGATGATTAGTATTGCTCATCAGGTGTCACAAAGTATCCAAATTCCAGATTGCCTGTGCACAATAACACCATGATTCTATGGTCTTAATTACACAACTTTAAGATAAAATAATATTTAACCTATAAGTTTTTCAAGGGAGTAATAGTCTACATAAGAAGATATGGAGTATTGTATAAATCTTGAATGGTTCAAATTGTTAGTGAATATTATGTAAACATAGTAGTCTTGTATAAAAGCAAATATATAATCTACAATAAGGAATTTGATTAGTATTTTTATTTTCTATTTTATGTTTATAAATAAGGCTTTTTGTACCCTTTGAATCATTGAGAAATATATAGAAGTTCTCTGATAGCATAACGTGAGAGCAAGGTTAGGTTTTTCCATTTTTTCTTTTTTCGTTTGTTCTCTCCAAGAAACAGCCTTACTGTAGTTGGTTAGTGTTACATTTCGTGGGAATTTCAAGTCTCACCTTTCTATATCACCTCACCGTTCGGAAACTGACCTCTAGGCAAGGTTTAGATTCACATTCAACGCGTGTGCACTGCACGTGCCGCATGTGTTTCTGCAGAAAGTCTCATGCACCGGTGCGTGGGGGAGTGTGCCTTGTCGGAATTTTTCCGGCCATGTTCGAGCACTTTGTTTGTTTGTTAATGAAGTTTGGAAAAGACAATATCTCATTACTCTCGCACCTTGTTTGTGTTTTTATTTGTTTCAATTTTTCTGTTAGTATTGTAAAAGTATTATTTACACAATATAAACATCTAAGTTGATTATTTCTTAACAATTTGTAGTAGTATGTAGACTTTTTCGTGTGGTGTTGTGAGAAGTGAAAGAAAACGCATCCATGTTATTAATTTCTTCGTAAAATAATTATAATATGTCAATTAATATATTTTGTTGCTAATTTAATACTCGTAAAACTATTAATATAAAACTAGTATGTAGTCCGTGTGATGCACGGGGCATTAAGTATAAATTGCTAATATAAGCTCATTGATATATTGATTAGTATAAAAATAATTTTGAATATTAATATTATTTTTTTCTTTTCTTTTTATGATATATAATAATCTAATATATGATTTATTGATTTATTTCACTCGTCATAAAATAATTGTTATTTTAGAATTTCTGTTTATAATTAAGGATAATAGAAATTTAACATATTAAACTTTACCAATAAATATTACTCATGGAATATTTCTAAATAAGTTATGCTAAAGTTAAAAAATTGTGTCAATTATTATAACAAACATTTAATTGAAAAATACTGCAATATATATTATTTTGAAATTAAAAAATTATTATTTTCTCTATTATTTATTTTTTCTTATAAATATTTTAAACTTCCTATCTAATCTATTCATTTATATAAAATCTTTAATGATATTGTGAATCACAATATGAATTTTATAAAAACTGGTTCGGTGCAATATTTGATAAAATTAAATGATATTTTTGGACTACTTGAATATATAATTTTCGGTATATGGCTCATTACCAAATGATTGGAGGGATTTGTAAATAGGTGGGGTTTCCATCAACTTCTTTCAACATATATAGATATAGATATATTCTTCTCATAATTAATCAAAAGGATAGTACATAGGTGGGGTTTCACACGGTTTTTTAGGAAAAATATAACTTCTGACCCAATTTTCTTTTTTCCCCCTTGTCTTTGCAGAACATTTACTCTATTATTTATTCTTGTATAAATTTCTTCTTGCAGTTGCTTCCAACCATGATGGACTAGATTCTGGTTTTGTGGCTCAAAGAATGATATCTTGTGGGGTACCTCTTAATGAGCCGTACCTCCAACATTGTTTGTCAAATCTGGAATGTGGGGAGAAGACTAAACTTAGAGAAGGAAAGATACCAGTCGCTGAGAGTTTTTATCTGATGGGGACAGCTGATCCTACAGGGATGTTAAATTATGACGAAGTTTGTGTTATACTGTACGTACAAGTGCTTCTCTAATCTTACATAATATCTGTTTCCAGGGTGCTAACTTCACTGTACTTGGTAGATTACATGTTACATTTATTTTGTAGAAGTGTTGCATGTTACTTTTTTTTTCACGTTTTTGTAAGAATAGAAACAGCTGTTCTGAGACAACACTAGCAGGTTTTTATATGTCCTACAATATGAACTGCCCACATCAGTGGTGCACCTGTTTTTGTACTTCCACTCATAAAGCTTCATATGAAACACTCCCTCACTCTTTCATGATTTCTTCTCTCTTTCCTCGAACCACATCTGAAAAGATTTGCCAAGTATTCTTCTTCAAACAAGAAACTATTTTGCTGACGACATCTGATATAAATGTGCAGTGACAATGGTCCAATCTCAGGGTCAGTATTAGTCTATAGGAATCCTGGAATGCATTTTGGAGATGTTCACAGTATGAAGGCTGTGTATGTGAAGAAATTAGAGGAGTTCATTGGAAACGCCAAATATGGTATTTTCTTTTCCACCAAAGGCTGCAGACAAGCAGCTTATGAAATGGCAACTGGTGATTTTGATGGAGACATGTACTGGGTTTCAAGAAATCCAGAGGTCAGCATATGTAGGTTTCTTATTGATAAATTACAGGTCGTGAGAAATATTTGTTTAAATGGTGCTGAAGGCATGTTTGCATAAGCTTTTATCTATAGAATTCCAAAGAAGCAAGTCATTGAAAAAACCTAGTTATTGGTGTATAAATGTTTAGATTCTCACTGAACGACCACAATAGATGTAATTCTTGAATATTGTGCATTGAAGTCTTCAATAAAATATAGGAAACCGCAGCATGCTCTTTAGCAATAGACAAAGTTGAGACTGTCATGTCTGAATGAGGATGTGCAGCTGTGATTTGTGACTGATTTAGCATCCAGATAAGTTATTCATCACTGTAGATCACTTTGGCTGTGTTGGGTCTTTAAAGAAGAAAATGTTACAAAATAAAAGTCGCTCGGTATCCTGAATAACCGATTTGACTAAGGACACACCAATATCAGTATTGGAGTTGAACATTTTCAAAAAGGCCTTAACTAGGGTCCTATTTGAGTTGGGATTGATTAATTTTTCTTCAATTCTAAGACTTCATAATATTGTCTTTTTCGTATTGTCATCTTCACATTACTGTTTCCTCATGGTTTTTCATGCCATATAATATTTGCAGAAATAAAAATCGTTTTCCTATAAATGCATCTTATTTGAGAACATGTCTCTTGTTTGAAATTTCAACTCTTTTCCTGCATTTCAGCTATTGAAATATTTTAGAGCACATGAACCATGGCATCGTGTCTACTCTGTTCCACATTCAAAAAAGAAAAATCCACAGGAGTTTTCAGAACTGCATCTTGAACGGGAGCTTTTCCAACTATTTCTGGAGGCAAGGACACCAAGGTATTATTAAGTTTTACACTAAAGCTACTTTTGCATTCTTGGAAATTCTGCTCTGTGTTTTTATCGTTAGTTTTCTAGTATCATCTTGGAATGATTGACCAGTGGCTAGATATTATGCATTCAGCCTCACTTCACTTGGACAGTTGTCTTCGCAAGATTATCTTCTGCATCTTACTCATTGCATTAATTTCCACTTCATTTTGGTTGTATACCGATTTTGGCTATAAGGTTAACAAGAAAAGTAGCAGACAAAAGATTGGGGAAATCATCTTTGCAAAAATGATATGAGTTGAGTGCCGACCAGTCTTGGAGCAAGTAACTTCTGTATTCATTATCTGTCATAATAAGGGTTAAGATAAAAAGACACCATAGTATTTTTTTTTTCAAAGTTGAAAGAGAATTGCAGTCAAGCAAGCATATGATTTATCAATTTTCTAAAAAGGTAATCAATTTTAAATAAAACGACACCATAATTTTTCTAAGTGAATGCACTTGTATTAACCACTGCAACACTGATACCACACAAACTTGAAGTGAAAACTTATTTTGATCTCCATTTATTTTATTATGAAGGATATATTTTTGGGAATTTGTGAAGAACAAGTCTTTCATAATCCTAATTTATAATTTTTTTTCATAAACATGGATTAAACTACAGGTTATTTTTCTTTTGTAATTCTAATTCTTTTATTATCCTAATGTAATTATACATACGTGTATTTTTCAGGTAATTTATAGATCATGTGTTTCATGACCCCGCACCATAGTAAAGTTGGAATTATAAACATGTATCTAATTGCCACATTTCAATAGGTTGTGTATGATTTTGCAAAGTACCAAAAGTTCATGAATTAATATGCAAATAATCATGACACAATATCCTACATGGTTTCAATCGTCCATCTTCGCATTCCATCATGACACGTCAGCTTCCCGGGTGACCAAACAAATGAGCGTATCAAATTGCAACATTTAGAAAGTCCAAGTATGACATTGTAACAAAAGAAAGTGTCAGTAAATTGTAAAACTGATAAAAATTCGTGAATCAATATGCAATTAACCCTCATAAAAAAAGAGCTTCGATATCTTTTCTACAAACACTCAAATTATTGGTTGCATTTATCAGCTCTCACGCAATGAAACCAAGTGAAATTCACCACCAACAATGGATTTATATCAGTCAGGTATCTAAAAGCATCTGGTTCAAGTCACTCAAAAATTCAACTGTTGAAAATGTCCTTAATCAACTAATTTCATCTCATGAAATCGCCCTACTATCATATTTCCCGTACGTCTCTGGTATTCTAGAGGGTCAATGCTACTTCTTTGACATCACATCCCTTTAGATTCATGATAAATTCAAAATTGTGAGCTGTTTAGTTTGTGCTCTCTCTCTCTCTCTCTCCCCCTTACCTTTGTGTTGCGCCAAAATTATTTTGATTATTATTTCTTAATTTTTCATGTATTTGTATGTTATATTGACTCGCAAATTTTACTCTGCCAGCTTCAGCATGGCAACGGCAGCTGATAGCTGGCTTGCATATATGGACAGACTGTTGACATTGAGCGATGATCGTGCCACTGAAAAGGAGTTGGTGAAGACAAAGATGATTCAGTTGGTCGACATCTATTATGATGCACTAGATGCACCAAAGAGTGGGAAAAAGGTTATTTCTTAAGTTGATCCCCATATTAGCTGCATTCTTAAAAGACCAATCCTTTGGCCATTTATCTGTGCACGACTGGGGTTACATTAGCTGAAATATAGCCACACTTTGTAATTGTGGTTTAAATTGACTATGCCTACTATGATTTTAATTGAATGCCGGAACAGTTCCAGCTGGTTTTTCGGTTTGGATTGAGTTGCTGTGACAAATCAAATGTTGGCATTTTGTATACTGGATGCTTTTGGAAATACACCATGCTAAACTGTCATTCTTGTTCCTGCCAACACAGGTCCCTGTACCAGACGAGTTGAAAGCTGAGTTGTTTCCCCATCACATGGAACGGGACCCAGACATTAGCTATGAGTCAAAATCTGTCTTGGGTCAAATATACAATACGGTAGTAGAATATAAAGCAAGCACTGTTCAGGAAAACGGTGAGTATTTATTTGATTTAAAATTATTGAACTGGTCGGGACTAGCAGGTGAATTTTCTGCTTCGTGATTCTTTTTT
>BKCP01008305.1:46425-95661 GCA_008636005.1 Striga asiatica
ATATATCTTCTGTAAAATATACTGCAAATATACTACCTTTGTAATCTACCTTTGTTCTTAATCCCAGAAGAATGTATTTTTTGATCGATGCACTCTCCGATTGCTTTTGAATTTTACAAATTGAAATATGATTCCATTTAAAAATCACGTTAATTTGTAATGCGATATTTTGAGTGTATTAGTTGTTGCCATATTTAATTTTTTTTTGTTTTTATGAACATTAGTTACGCCAAAAAGGGAACTGAATCTGTTTTGTTTTGGTTCAAATCTGGCATGAAGATAATTAATTTCCACCGATTTCATTCAAATGCTAATATTTTTCCCTTACGCGTACCTTTGCAATTAATTTTATATCACATAAGAAATGTGTAAATTCGCCTTAATGATTTTGGCCCTTCCTAGTTTTTAAAACCAGTCTAATTGTAGAGTCCTTTAGTAGGCCCATATCAGTTAACTATATTTGGCCCAAATACTTATATTATAACTTGGCCCATAGAGTAATTCAGCGGCCCTCTCTCTTTTATCTCCTCCGCGCAACGACTGAGTCCTCCCTTATCAGCACCGTTGGATTTTTTGTTCCGATTTGGTCGTGAGATTCTTCTCACTTCTCCCCTCTCTCACGCATATCTTCTCAGATCGAGAGCCATCTTCCCTCATTCAATCGCAGAACCTCCTAGTTTTTTTTTTAAAAGGAGAAATCCCATTGCCTGTTTCTTCTCCGCCATTGTTTCCGGCGACTGTTGTAATTATTGTGTGTGTATTAAATATGGAAGGTGGATGGGTGTATTATTTGTGGCAGATGGCAAACAATACCCAATCAATTCAATTAATGAGGTGGTTTAGTCATGTGGCCAACCAATTAATATAATGAGGTGTTTGGGTGTTAACTCATTTATGAGTTTGATTGGACTGGTGTTAATTGATTTTATGAGTTCAATTGCACCTATAAATAGAGGGAGTTGGAGGAAGAGAAAAAAATACACAAAAGAAGTTAGCAGAAAAGAAGAGAAGAAATAGGGAGAAAAATAAAAAAATAGAGGGATAAAAATATCAGAAAAGAATATAGAAATATTTATTTGTTATCAAAATAACAAAAGAGAGATATTTTTATTCTTATTTTTTACTGCTCAATTCTCGACTCCGTTCCAGTTCGCCGGAGCTCGTAAATCTGGTGTGCTACAGATTTAGAGATATTTGCCGTTGTATCTTTAGGAAAGTTACGCCTGAACCGTTAGCAACACACGGGGCGTATTCTTCTTGCGGAAAGAGTTTACTCGCCTCAGCTTTAATGTTTCCGTTTTGTTTTTAAGTTTTAATTTATTTTCAGTTGTAATTTAATTTTTCCGTTCAATTGTAATTTTCTATTTTAGATTATTTGTAAGAACTGAAAAATATATATCAGTTCGTAGAATTCCCGGGTAATTTTTATACCTGAATTTCAACAATCGCAAGAAGAATAACTCAACCTACTGGACTGATGGCTTCCACTGGAAATGGTTCCAATACTCAGCATCCGATCAATCATGTACCTGCTGTCCATGTCCCTACTGCTGAGAAGCCCGAAAAATTCAACGGGCTTGATTTCAAAAACTGGCAACAAAAGATGCATTTTTACCAGACCACTTTGGGTTTGGTAAAATACCTTAAGGACGACCCTCCAGTTATTGCTGAAAATGAGACCAATTCTGAACTACGCGCTGCGTACGAGGCTTGGCGGCAAGGTGATTACCTTTGCCGTAACTATGTCCTTAACGGACTTAGTAATGAGTTGTACAATGTGTACAGCTCGGTTGGATCTGCCAAAGAGCTTTGGGCTGCTTTGGAGAAGAAGTACAAGACTGAGGATGCCGGGGCGAAGAAATTCGTCGTTGGCAAGTTTCTTGACTTCAAGATGATCGACTCAAAGCCGTCGTGTAATAGCCCAGCTCTGTATTAATAAAAATGAAAGTTTTTAGTTCCCAGTTGAACTATTTCTTTTTATTAATACTGCTCGTCTTGAGTTCCGAGCCCAGTTATCAGCTATTCAATCTCAGTTATTAATTCCGGTCCATTTATTTTAGTAATGGATTTTATTCAGTCGGAATTAGTTATTTCAGTTGACGAATAATCAAAACCGAGTATGTTCTATAAATCGTCCAAGTTAAGCCGTGTCCAGAACCGAGTCGTTCGGACACGAGTATCGCGCCTAGTTCGCGCCTAGCCAATTCTCGAGCCCTAGTTGTCTCGAGTCTTGTTCGAGCCCTAGCCATGCTCATAGCCTTACTTAGAATATTTTCTAAGTATGAGATCATGTTTGTCAAGCCTTGGATGTTATTCCCTCGGTCTAGTATACCGCACCTAGTTCGTGCGTGGCCCCGAGATCACTCGCGCCTAGGGTTCGCGAGTTCGGGCCGAAGTCGTGCCGAGTCCGCACCTAGTCATGACCAAGTATTAAGGGGATTTTCTTAAGTCTGGTGGCACCTAAGTGTGGCCATTTTTCAGCCCTAGCCAAGGTTAGCCTCGGTTCAAGTGCATTCCAAGCCGGACCATGAGTCGCGCCCTAGTACCCGCACCCTAGCCCCGCGCGAGTCAAGTATGGTGGCCCAAGTCATGGCCAAAACACCTTTGGAATTTTCCTAAGTGTGGAGAACTCTTTTTCCAGCCCTAAGCATGTGGCATAATCGGCCCAAGTGTTTTTCTCGCGCGCAGCCCGGGCCAGCAGTTCCCGCGCCCAGCCCGCGCCTAGCTCGCGCCCAGGTCGCGCCCAGGGCCCAGCAGCGCCCAGGCCCAGCGCTGACAGCGCACCAGCCCACTTCTCGAGCTCAATGTGGAGTTTTTCGGCCCACTTCTCCAGGGCCCAACCTCATGCGAATATTAAGGGGTTAATTAGGAATTAATTCAGCTTAATTATCCCTAAGAAAGGATTAAGGGCAATCACATGGCTATTAGCATTTTTTTATTGGTAGTGGGCTTGAGTGGAGGCATTGTTTAATGCTTGGCCTTGTCCCTTAGTGGTGCCACACCCTTGGGAACGTCCAGAGCTGACCAAAACCTGCCAAAGCACCAGGATTCTCCTCCAAGTTCGTGCTTGTCAGCCCAAACCCCATCACCCTTGTCCCATGCGCATGTGTAGTGCATTTTGTCCCAATTTTGTGAGCCTTGGGCACCTTGTATCCTCCGCCCATATTCTCTATACAAGGGATGTCCTCAGCACTTCCCCAGCTCTTGGTCACATTAATCACTTATCATATTTGAGGGGAAAACAAGGGAAAAACGAAGTGTGCCTTAGCCCAAGCCGCGCACGCACATTGACCCCGGGGAAGAGGAAGCTCGGCTAATTCGTGCTCCAGCCTTTCATCTCGAGTCTTAGCATCTTCCAAATATTATTTTGGATTTTTCTAAGTCCCATGAAGCTATCCTCCTCAGCCATTCAAGCCCCAAAGCCGAGACCAAGTTCCTAGGGCCGCGAGATCCCCGAGCAAAGTCCTTTGGCACCATTTCGACTTTTGAGCAAGGTTAGCTCGTGCCAACCATTTTTTATAACTTATTCATGATAAAATAAGATTTATCATGTACAAAAATGATGCCATGCATGTTCATATGAGGGAGTTCCAAATTTTTGAACATTTAAGCCTTAAATTCGTAAGTTGTTGCACATGCATGATATGGCCGAGATTAGTATCTTAAAAATCCTCAAAAATCATGAGTATGGCATGGTTAAAACAGTTTCATGCTTTGAGTTCATTTGTTCGGTCAATTTGTTAAGTGAAATCGAGCTATTTTCACCCCGAACCTAAGTATATGTGCATGCATGTATTGACCAATGTTCTAGCCTCATTAGCCATGATTTTTGATGTATATCATTTGGCCCTAGGTCAATTTACATGTTGAGCATGTTCATTTTTGTGCCCTAGGTGGCCTCGTGCCTAATCGGCCCTATAAGCCCACCACCAAATCCAACCGAGGTCCCTCAGTGACTTTTGGCATTTTTGAGCATTTTATGTCATATTAGGTTGATTTGGTTCAGTAGTCCCCGGCAAAGTTGTCGGAAGTTTGGCAAAGGACTGGCTAGGGTCACCAGCCGCGCCAGTCGCGCGTGCTATGCCTGTGCCGCGTCGCAGGGGCCAGGCAGTGCCCCTGTCCGTGCCCGCGCCTAGCGCTCGCGAGGCACCGCAGTCCCCAGTGCACGTGACAGCGCCCAGCCGCGCCTGTCCGTGCCAGCCCGCGAGGTCTCAGCGCCAGTCGCGCCAGAGCACCTCCGACAGCGCCCGGCAGCGCTGTCCCAGTGTCATGCACGCGTGATCCCGAGCCAGTCGCTCGTACCACGCGGAGTCGACCTCGGGTCGTGCCAGCAGCGCACCCGAGTGTCCAGTGCCGTGCTGTAGTGACCCCGAGTCAGGTCCAGAGGCCTCGGGACGTGCCCAGCAGCACGCCCGAGTAGTCAGTTAGCCCGGGACGTGCCCAGCAGCATGCCCGCGTGCCCAGGGTCGCCCGGTAGCACCCTGACAGCCCTAGCCGCGCCCGAGCCGCGCGAGTAGTGTCTGGCCACGTCCGTTCTCGCGCCAGTCGCACTCGGGTCGTGCCAGCCGCACGCCCAGTGCCCAGTCAACCCGGGTACGCGCCAGTTCCCGCGTCCCTCGTGCTCGACCGTGCCCAGCAGCACGCCAGCACACCCAGTGACTCTCGGTCGTGCCCAGCCGCACCTAGTGGCACCAGTCGTGCCAGGGCCCGTGCCAGCCGCACAGCCCGCGCCCAGCAGCGCCTAGTACCGTGCCCGGTCGCACCCAGCTAGTGCCCAGCGCCGTGCCATGGCCCCAGCAGGCCCGGCACGGGATCGAGCCCGGCCAGTCCGAGCAGCCCGTGACCAACCGGTCCAGTGTGACCCGGTGGTCCAACCGGGTCCGGTCCAGCCCGACCCGGTTCAGCCAGTTAGCGAACCGGCCGGTTTAGCCGGCGGTTCGAGTCCGTTTTGGTTCGTGATTTTCGGTCCGAGTCTTATTCCGAAATTTAAGTATTTTTCCGAGCCAAACCAGATCAGTTAAGCATATCAGTATTATTTCCGGACTTAGAATTATTTCTGTGAACCCTTAGAGCGTTCCTTTATATCCGGATGAGTAATCTGATAGAGTAGAGCATCCTAGCATATTTTTGAGCATATGACGAGCATAGTACTTAGTATATTTGTTTGCTTATATTTTTATGTAGCTTGAGGAGTCAGCTACCAGCACAGCCGCACTTACTCATTTTCAAAACCGATCAGGTGGGGACCCAGTCTGGGTTATACATTGAGTTTAATAGTCGATATCACGTTCAGGTATGTATATGAGTTTTATCCACTTTGGGTTAAGGCCAAGTTTGCCTTCCCTAAGTTCTGGTGGTGGCCCAGTTTGCCCTAGTTATACCATCAGAGTGTGCACACGGTTACCGGCCAGAGTGTTCCGGGAGTTACCGGCCAGAGAGTTCCGGGAGTTACAGTTTACTTATATATACCAGTCTGTGATATCATTATTAATATTGCTGTTTACTTTAGAATGGGTTTTTATGGAGTACAAGTGGACCGTACTCACCCCCACTTTATATTTTCAGATGGCAGGGTCGGCGGGCAGGCGTGAGATGAGCTGTGGTGGTGGTGGTCGTGAGTTCCGCACGAAAGCTGTTCCCGGGACATTTGTTTAAACTGTTTTGTAAACTATTATAACCACGAATTTTAGACTTCCGCTATGCTTGCTTTTAATTTCGAACATGCATGACTTTATTATCAGACTTAAATAATTTTACCCGGTTCGCCAGTAGGAACGGGTCCAGACTAACATGCATGATTCGTAAAAATATAAACCTGATTCCTTAAGTCTAAACCAGACGTTAGACCTAGGTTAAAGAAATGGGTTTTTGAGCAGAAAAGTCCTTAGCAGCATCCCAAGATAGTTTGCAAATGATTTCGAAAAATTTATAAGCGTTTTCGAAAGAGTTAAAATTTGCGAAAAATTGGCCCTAGTTAGCGGGGTGTCGCAGTTGGTATCAGAGCACCATTTGTGCTTCTGAATGTTTTAAAAGACAGGGAAATTTTGCAAAACTCGACCACACCACACTCACGCCGCGCCGACTACCAGGTAAGTGCTTGCTGTAAAAGTTTTTCAAAGTTTATATAAGCAAACCGTACTATGTCTATGCTCAATAGGATTCAGATAATCCGAATTCTAGATGCTCAGATCAGTATAAGACTCCTAGTAGTATCAGTTATGTCCTCTATCAGATTTCAGAACTCTAGATTCGAACTCTAGTCGAACTCTAGATTATCGAGTTATTTTTAGCAACTCGTCAAGAAATTTGTGCCTATTCCAGTATTCAGCGTTTTCTTTCAGCCTTATACAATTTCATCCTCCTGTTCTGACCCAGTTACGCGGCTTATTCTCGGATGGCCCGTCATCAGAACCAAGCTCAGAGAGAGATGTCCCAGGCTGAGGTAGTCGCTCAGTTTCGCGGCTACAACCCAGACAAGTTTTCGGGGCAGGGAGACCCTCGACTAGTCGATGAGTGGATCCAGGGTCTCGAGGCCATCTTCGAGATCATTGAGTGCTCCGAGAGGCATAGCATTCTGTGTGCCCAGGTCCAGATGACAGGAGACGCCAGGCTGTGGTGGAACTCCTACTGGGGCTTGCGCCCTAGTGAGAAGGAGAACCTCACCTGGGCACAGTTCAAGGAGACGCTGCAGGAGAAGTATTACCCGGATACCTATAAGGCTGAGATGTAGCGCCAGTTCTTGGCGCTTAAGCAGGCCACCGCTCCGTAGATGAGTACGAGCGGGAGTTTGTTCGTCTCGGGTCCTTTATCCCTTATCTGGTGGACACTGAGACGAAGAAGGCGAGACGTTTTCGTGACGGGCTTCTGCCAGCTATTCGTCACCATGTTGCGGGACACGGCGTCCAGTCTTACGCCGATGTCATCGCTAAGGCCCAGGAGACAGACGCCAGTCTCAGGATGGACTCAGCTCAGCCCCCAGTGTTGCCCCCAGTTCAGTATCCGGCACTACCGCCAGCTCAGCCAGCGCCTGTCCAGCAGGCGAAGCCTAAGAACAAGAGAAAGTGGAAGGGTCAGCAGAATGACCGGAGGAACAGGCAGAGACAGCCACAGGTCCCACCATGTGGCACATGCGGACGCCCACACCGCGAAGAGTGTCTTGCTGGGCAGAACGTCTGCTTTCACTGTCGGAGGCCCGGACATACCGTCTGGAACTGTCCGGATAGGCAGCAGCAGCAGCCCCGACAGCCACAGCAACAGGAGCAGAGGCCGCCTCAGCAGCAGAGGCGAGGACAGCAGGCTCAGGTGTATGCAGTTGAGCAGGCTGAGGCAGAGCAGAACCCAGGTACTATGTCCGGAATGATTGTTTTGAATGATGTACCTATATTTGCTCTGTTCGACACTGGTGCGACGCACTCTTTTGTGTCGACTCGATGTGTGGAGGCCATTGGAGTTCAGCCCATCAACACTGTTGACCCTCTCGAGGTGAGTCTAGCCTCAGGAAGGAAGATAGTGACGAGCTTCAAGGCAGAGGACCTTAACCTTAGTATTGGCGGCCGAATTCTGAACGCCGAAGCTTATGTTATCGAGATGAGGGATTTCGACCTCATTCTCGGTATGGATTGGTTGACGCGTTATCGAGCGGACATTCGTTGCCACGATCGGGAGGTTATTCTTCATCTTCCGAAGGACAGTCAGATCACCTTTTTCGGCTCGAAGACGCGAACCCTACCTCGTGTTGTATCGATGGCGAAGGCGAGGAAGATTCTGCGCAGAGAAGATTGTCAGGGTTACCTGGTGAGCCTTGTCGATGAAGGATCGAGAGCACAGACACCTCACGATGTTCCAGTTGTTCGTGAGTTCGTGGATGTGTTCCCGGATCAGCTACCAGGAGGACCACCCAGCAGGCAGGTGGAGTTCACCATCGATCTTGTTCCAGGAGCAGGACCGGTGTCTAAGGCACCATACCGTATGGCTCCGAAGGAGTTGCAGGAGCTGAAGACGCAGATCGAGGAGTTGTTGAAACTCGGTTTTATCCGACCCAGCGTCTCACCTTGGGGAGCACCCGTCCTATTCGTCAAGAAGAAAGACGGATCCATGAGAATGTGCATCGATTATCGAGATCTCAACCGGTTAACGGTGAAGAATAAATATCCGCTCCCCAGGATAGACGACTTGTTTGACCAGTTGAGAGGAGCCCGCGTATTTTCCAAGATCGATTTACGCTCCGGCTATCATCAGCTGAAGATTAAGGAGTCCGATGTAGCCAAGACTGCTTTCCGGACGAGATATGGACACTACGAGTTCGTGGTTATGCCGTTCGGTCTGAGTAATGCGCCGGCGGTGTTCATGGACTTGATGAATCGGGTGTTCCATCCGTACTTAGACCAATTTGTTATCGTCTTTATTGATGACATTTTGGTCTACTCCAGGAGTTTGGAGGAGCATGAGCAGCATCTGAGGGTTGTTCTCGGGACCCTTAGACGAGAAAAGCTGTACGCCAAGTTCTCGAAGTGTGAATTTTGGCTGAAGCGAGTGGCATTTTTAGGCCACATCATCACCGAGAGAGGCATTGAGGTTGATCCGGCGAAGATTGCCGCAGTTCGGAACTGGTCAGCGCCCAGAAGTCCCACCGAGGTCCGCAGTTTTCTCGGTCTAGCAGGGTACTATCGCAGGTTTATCGAGGGATTTTCTAAGATTGCCCTCCCCTTGTCCAAGTTGACGAGGAAATCTGTGAAGTTTGAGTGGACGAGTCGTTGTGAGGAGAGCTTCCAAGAGCTCAAGAAGAGGCTTACGACGGCTCCAGTGCTGACTATTCCAGATCCTACTCGAGGTTTCACCATCTATAGTGATGCCTCGAAGCAGGGTCTTGGGTGTGTGCTGATGCAAGACGGCCAAGTCGTTGCATACGCTTCACGTCAGTTGAAGCCCCATGAGCAGAATTACCCGACGCACGACCTAGAGTTGGCAGCGATTGTGCATGCACTCAAGATATGGCGCCATTATCTGTATGGTGGTCGGTGTGAGATCTTTACCGATCACAAAAGTTTGCAGTATATCTTCACACAGAAGGAGCTCAACATGCGCCAGAGGCGATGGTTGGAGCTTGTGAAAGATTATGACTGCACCATACAGTACCATCCGGGGAAGGCGAACGTGGTAGCAGACGCCCTAAGCCGTAAGGTGAGGGGTGAGTCAGTCTGCTCGATCACCGATCAGCGCCAGCTTATCCGAGAGTTTGCCCGGATGCAGATTGAGGTTGTCGATTCACTTCCTAAGGAGATTTCGGGGAGTGTTAGCTCGATGCGAGTTCAGCCCATGCTGAGAGACAGAATCCGGCGGGAGCAATCCTGCGATCAGTTCATTCGCACTTTAGAGGCGAAGGTTCACGCCGGAGGCATAGAGGGCTTTTATCGAGGCACAGATGGAGCCTTGGAGTTCAGAGGCCGCATTGTCGTGCCAAAAGTCGGGACTTTACGCAAGGAAATCCTGACTGAGGCCCACAGTGCGCCATATTTAGCCCACCCTGGGAGTACCAAGATGTACCACGACCTGAAAAGGTCGTTCTGGTGGCGAGGAATGAAGAGAGATGTAGCAGACTTCGTGAAGAAGTGCTTGGTGTGTCAGCAAGTAAAGGCCGAGCACAAGAGTCCCATAGGTCTGCTACAGCCACTTGAGATTCCCAGCTGGAAGTGGGAAGAGGTTACCATGGACTTCGTCACGGGACTACCTAAGTCGTCCGAGCACCACGACGCGATTTGGGTAGTGGTAGACAGACTGACGAAAGTCGCGCATTTCATGCCTGTGGCGATGACCATGACGATGGATCAGTTTGCCGAGATATATACCCGTGGTGTTATTCGACTCCACGGAGTGCCCATTACGATCATCTCCGATCGAGATCCCAGATTCACCAGTCGATTCTGGGAGAGTTTGCATGAGGCAATGGGCACCCAGTTAAAGTTTAGTTCGGCTTACCATCCAGAGACGGACGGCCAGTCCGAGAAGACGATCCAGACGCTCGAGGATATGCTCCGAGCCTTAATTCTGGACAGAGGTGCTAAGTGGGAGAAGTGGCTGCCACTAGCTGAGTTCGCCTATAACAACAGTTATCAGGCATCTATTCAGATGGCTCCCTACGAAGCACTTTACGGCCGCAAGTGTCGATCGCCCCTTTACTGGGATGACGTCGGAGAGCGACGAGTACTCGGTCCGAAGTTGATCGAGGAGACAGTTGAGCAAGTAGCCTGGATCAGAGAGAGGCTCAAGACAGCTCAGAGTCGGCAAAAGTCCTCAGCCGATCAGCATAGACGAGAGATGCATTTTGAGCCCGGAGATCATGTTTTCCTGAAGGTTCGACCGATGAGAGGGGTCGTTCGCTTCGGGAAGAGAGGGAAGTTGCATCCTCGCTATATAGGCCCGTTCGAGATTCTCGAACGAGTGGGCGAAGTCGCCTATCGATTAGCTCTGCCTCCCGAGTTGGCTGGCGTGCACAACGTGTTTCACGTTTCGATGCTACGCCCATACGTGTGCGATCCCGAGCATGTGCTTCAGCACAGCGAGATTCAGCTCCAGCCAGATTTGACTTACGAGGAGCAGCCGGTAGCAGTTCTGGATCGAAAGGTCCTTTGGCTCAGGAACCGAGACGTTCCCCTCGTTCGTATCAGATGGAATCGCCACGGAGATTCAGATGCCACTTGGGAGCGCGAGGCAGACATCAGAGCTCGTTTCCCAGATTTTCAGTTCTGATATGTACCCAGTTGTATATATTTTCAGCTCTTGTATGTATTTCTCCAGTTTAGCATTTCCGAGGACGGAAATATTTTTAAGGGAGATAGATTGTAATAGCCCAGTTCTGTATTAATAAAAATGACAGTTTTTAGTTCCCAGTTGAACTATTTCTTTTTATTAATACTGCTCGTCTTGAGTTCCGAGCCCAGTTATCAGCTATTCAATCTCAGTTATTAATTCCGGTCCATTTATTTTAGTAATGGATTTTATTCAATCGGAATTAGTTATTTCAGTTGACGAATAATTGAAACCGAGTTTGTTTCAATAAATCGTCCAAGTTTAGCCGTGTCTGGAACCGAGTTGTTCGGTCGCGAGTATCGCGCCTAGTTCGCGCCTAGCCAATTCTCGAGCCCTAGTTGTCTCGAGTCTTGTTCGAGCCCTAGCCATGCTCATAGCCTTACTTAGAATATTTCTAAGTATGAGATCATATTTGTCAAGCCTTGGATGTTATTCCCTCGGTCTAGTATACCGCACCTAGTTCATGCGTGGCCCCGAGATCACTCGCGCCTAGGGTTCGCGAGTTCGAGCCAAAGCCGTGCCGAGTTCGCACCAAGTCATGACGAAGTATTGAGGGGATTTTCCTAGGTTTGGTGGCACTTAAGTGTGGCCATTTTTCAGCCCTAGCCAAGGGTTAGCCTCGGTTCAAGTGCATTCCAAGTCGGGCCATGAGTCGCGCCCTAGTACCTGCACCCTAGCCTCGCGCGAGTCAAGTATGGTGGCCCAAGTCATGGCCAAACACCTTTGGAATTTTTCTAAGTATTATGCATCAAGATAGGATCATGGGCCATGTCATTTATGCCTTAGAAAGTCATTTTTTCTCGGTCCAAAGTTTGTCCCGCGCCCAGTCCGCGTGCACAGGCCCGTTCGCGCAGCCCACCGCCTAGCCCAGGGCCGTGTGCAGCCCAGCTCGCGCCCAGCGCGCCCAGCCCAGCGCCAGCAGCGACAGCCCATCATTTGGAGCCCAATTCTTGAAATTCCGGCCCACTTCCTTCCATGACCCAATGCTGCGTGTATTAAGGACTTAATGAGGGTCATTTAGGGCTAAGATGTCCCTAAGAAAGTGTTAAGGAAGTCAGCCTATGATTAAGCCAAAGTGGAGCATGTGCTTGTGGAATATTTTATTCAAGTGTGTAAGGCATTGTCCCCCACTACCTCCTCCTCCACCTTGGGACCGACCAGACCTGCTCTCCATCATATTTTAATGCCTTGGTCAGTCAAGATGCCCCTGCAAACCCTCCAAGTTCGTGCAAACAGCCCCAAACCATGTCCCCATGCACATGTGATGTGTGTGTGTCTCCACTTTGAGCATTGTTTTCTCCGCCCATGCATTTCCCTTATAAGGCCACCTTCAGCTGAGTGTTAGAGCTCTTGGATACTCATAATTTTCGAGCATAACACTTAGCACATTGAGGGAAAACAAGAGAAAAACCGAGAGCAAGCCAAGGCAAGCCTAGCCGCGCGCGCGTGTGCCCCGGGGAAGAGGAGTGCTCGTGTCCAGCTTGTTCCAGCCTAGTTATCTCGAGGCTTATCATTATCCAAGCTTAGTTTGGATTTTTCTAAGTCTCTTGAAGCTATCCTCCTCAGCCATTCAAGCCCCTAAGTCGAGGCTAGTCTCCTAGGCCATTTGCGAGCCCGAGCAAAGGCCATTAGCACCATTCGCGAGCTCGAGCAAGGTTAGCTCGTGACTTTCATTTTTCCTAGCTTATTCATGATAAAATAAGATTTATCATGTACAAAAATGATGCCATGCACGAGAAGAATATGGAGATTTGGATTTTTGAAGATTTAAGCCCTAATTTCGTAAGTTATGGTACATGCATGATATGGCCGAGATTAGTATCTTAAAAATCCTCAAAAATCATGAGTATGACATGGTTAAAACAGTTTCATGCTTTGAGTTCATTTGTTCGGTCAATTTGTTAAGTGAAATCGAGCCATTTTCACCCCCGAACCTAAGTATATGTGCATGCATGTATTGACCAATGTTCTAGCCTCATTAGCCATGATTTTTGATGTATATCATTCGGCCCTAGGTCAATTTTCATGTTGAGCATGTTCATTTTTGTGCCCTAGGGTGGCCTCGTGCCTAATCGGCCCTATAAGCCCACCACCAAATCCAACCGAGGTCCCTCAGTGACTTTTGGCATTTTGGAGCATTTTATGTCATATTAGGTTGATTTGTTCAGTAGTCCCCGGCAAAGTTGTCGGAAGTTTGGCAAAGGACCGGCTAGGGTCACCAGCCGCGCCAGTCGCGCGTGCCGTGCCCGTGCCGCGTCGCAGGGGCCAGGCAGTGCCCCTGTCCGTGCCCGCGCCTAGCGCTCGCGAGGCACCGCAGTCCCCAGTGCACGTGACAGCGCCCAGCCGCGCCTGTCCGTGCCAGCCCGCGAGGTCTCAGCGCCAGTCGCGCCAGAGCACCTCCGACAGCGCCCGGCAGCGCTGTCCCAGTGTCATGCACGCGTGATCCCGAGCCAGTCGCTCGTACCACGCGGAGTCGACCTCGGGTCGTGCCAGCAGCGCACCCGAGTGTCCAGTGCCGTGCTGTAGTGACCCCGAGTCAGGTCCAGAGGCCTCGGGACGTGCCCAGCAGCACGCCCGAGTAGTCAGTTAGCCCGGGACGTGCCCAGCAGCATGCCCGCGTGCCCAGGGTCGCCCGGTAGCACCCTGACAGCCCTAGCCGCGCCCGAGCCGCGCGAGTAGTGTCTGGCCACGTCCGTTCTCGCGCCAGTCGCACTCGGGTCGTGCCAGCCGCACGCCCAGTGCCCAGTCAACCCGGGTACGCGCCAGTTCCCGCGTCCCTCGTGCTCGACCGTGCCCAGCAGCACGCCAGCACACCCAGTGACTCTCGGTCGTGCCCAGCCGCACCTAGTGGCACCAGTCGTGCCAGGGCCCGTGCCAGCCGCACAGCCCGCGCCCAGCAGCGCCTAGTACCGTGCCCGGTCGCACCCAGCTAGTGCCCAGCGCCGTGCCATGGCCCCAGCAGGCCCGGCACGGGATCGAGCCCGGCCAGTCCGAGCAGCCCGTGACCAACCGGTCCAGTGTGACCCGGTGGTCCAACCGGGTCCGGTCCAGCCCGACCCGGTTCAGCCAGTTAGCGAACCGGCCGGTTTAGCCGGCGGTTCGAGTCCGTTTTGGTTCGTGATTTTCGGTCCGAGTCTTATTCCGAAATTTAAGTATTTTTCCGAGCCAAACCAGATCAGTTAAGCATATCAGTATTATTTCCGGACTTAGAATTATTTCTGTGAACCCTTAGAGCGTTCCTTTATATCCGGATGAGTAATCTGATAGAGTAGAGCATCCTAGCATATTTTTGAGCATATGACGAGCATAGTACTTAGTATATTTGTTTGCTTATATTTTTATGTAGCTTGAGGAGTCAGCTACCAGCACAGCCGCACTTACTCATTTTCAAAACCGATCAGGTGGGGACCCAGTCTGGGTTATACATTGAGTTTAATAGTCGATATCACGTTCAGGTATGTATATGAGTTTTATCCACTTTGGGTTAAGGCCAAGTTTGCCTTCCCTAAGTTCTGGTGGTGGCCCAGTTTGCCCTAGTTATACCATCAGAGTGTGCACACGGTTACCGGCCAGAGTGTTCCGGGAGTTACCGGCCAGAGAGTTCCGGGAGTTACAGTTTACTTATATATACCAGTCTGTGATATCATTATTAATATTGCTGTTTACTTTAGAATGGGTTTTTATGGAGTACAAGTGGACCGTACTCACCCCCACTTTATATTTTCAGATGGCAGGGTCGGCGGGCAGGCGTGAGATGAGCTGTGGTGGTGGTGGTCGTGAGTTCCGCACGAAAGCTGTTCCCGGGACATTTGTTTAAACTGTTTTGTAAACTATTATAACCACGAATTTTAGACTTCCGCTATGCTTGCTTTTAATTTCGAACATGCATGACTTTATTATCAGACTTAAATAATTTTACCCGGTTCGCCAGTAGGAACGGGTCCAGACTAACATGCATGATTCGTAAAAATATAAACCTGATTCCTTAAGTCTAAACCAGACGTTAGACCTAGGTTAAAGAAATGGGTTTTTGAGCAGAAAAGTCCTTAGCAGCATCCCGAGATAGTTTGCAAATGATTTCGAAAAATTTATAAGCGTTTTCGAAAGAGTTAAAATTTGCGAAAAATTGGCCCTAGTTAGCGGGGTGTCGCACGTCGTGTCCCAAGTGCAAGAGTTTCAACTTATCTTGCACGATATCCATGCTGAAGGAATGTCTCTGAGCGAGTCATTCCAAGTTGCGGCTGTGATTGAAAAGTTGCCGCCGAGTTGGAAAGACTTCAAGAACTACCTCAAACATAAGAGGAAGGAAATGAGTCTTGAAGACTTGGTTGTTCGTCTTCGTATTGAAGAAGACAATCGTAATTCATCGGGGAAAATTTGTGCCAACTTGCTGGAGCAAGGCAACTCGAGCAAGAGAAAGTCCCTTGAAAAAGGGAAGCAGCAAGCCAAGGTTTGGAAGTTTACCGGCACTTGCTACAACTGTGGAAAGCCCAACCATATGGCGAAAGATTGCAAGAGGCCAAAGAAGGCTGGGCCAAAGAAAGGGCAACCGAGTGCCCTTGTTGCTGAACACGGCCCTGTGCCGGGTGAACTAACTGACTTTCATATGTCGTTTGTGGTGTTTGAAGCCAATATGGTGGATAACCCAAGGGAGTGGTACATCGATACTGGTGCCACTCGTCATGTGTGTTCCGATAAGGAGGTATTTTCTAAATATACTCCTGCTAAGAGTCGGAAAATTTACATGGCAAACTCCTCCACGGCTGATGTGGCTGGAGTGGGCACTGTGTTGTTGAGGCTGAATTCTGGAAAGGAGTTGAAGCTTAAGGATGTTCTGCATGTCCCAGACATCCGCAAGAATTTGGTCTCCGGATCTCTTCTTGTTGAGCATGGATTTAGGCTGGTACTTGATGCTAAGAAGTTTGTTCTTAGCAAGTTTGGAACTTTCCTTGGTCGTGGCTATCTCGATAAGGATATGTTCAAAATGAATGTAATGGTCATGAGCCGTGTAACCGTTTTAAATGATAATGAAAAGACTATTTCTGTTTATACCATTGAGTGCTCTGATTTATGGCATATTAGATTGGGACATGTAAATCTAAATGCAATTAAACAGTTAATGAATATAAAATTAATTCCTAATTCTAAAATTGAATCACAGAAGAAATGTGAAATTTGTATTGAAGCAAAAATGGCTAAGTTGCCTTTTCACTCGGTGGAAGGAGTACTGAACCATTAGGTTTGATCCATACTGATGTATGTGATATGAAAAGTGTGCAAACAAGAACGGGTAAAAAGTATTTTATTATTTTTATCGATGATTGCACAAGGTTTTGCTACTTATATTTGTTAAGAAGCAAAGACGAGGCTGTGGAAGCTTTTAAGATCTATAAGACCAAAGTTGAAAATCAACTCGGCAAAAGGATTAAAATAATCCGAAGTGATAGGGGTGGGGAGTATGTAGCTCCTTTTGAACAAATATGTTTTGAATATGGCATAATTCATCAAACGACGGCCCCTTATTCTCCACAGTCGAACGGTGTTGCTGAACGCAAGAACCGTACGTTAAAAGAAATGATGAATGCCATGTTGATAAATTCAGGACTACCCTAGAACATGTGGGGGAAGCTGTTTTAACAGCAAATCATATCTTGAATAAAATACCACCTAAAGGGAAAGATAAGAATCCTTACAAAATGTGAAAAAATCGTAAGCCGTCTTATAAATACCTGAAAGTGTGGGGGTGTTTGGCTAAGGTTTCAGTACCGGAACCCAAACAAATGAGAATCGAGCCAAAGACGTTCGATTGTGTATTTATTGGATATGCGTACAATAGTACAACATATAGATTTCTGGTTCATAAATCAGAAAATCCCGAGATATCTGTTGGTACCACGACTGAGTCGAGGAATGCTATATTCTTTGAGAATATTTTTCCTTCGAAGGAAAGGGCAGAATCAAGTTCTAATAAACGAACGTATGAAAATGCTAGTGGTTCTGTACCAGAGGGTACTATTGAAGAACTGAGATGTAGTAAAAGGGTAAAAATGGCTAAAACATTTGGACCTGATTTTATACGTACATGATGGACGATGAACCGAGTTCCCTTAAGGAAGCTCTGTCCAGCCCAGATAGAACACTCTCGGAAGAAGCTGTAAATAGCGAAATCGAGTCCATTATGCAAAATCATAATTTGGAGTTGGTTGATATCCCTGAGGGATGTAAACCTTTAGGATGCAATTTGATCCTAAAGAAGAAACATAAAGCTGATGGATCATTGATAAGTTTAAAGCGCGATTGGTGGTCAAAGGCTTTAAACAAAAGGAAGGGTATGATTTCTTTGATACCTATTCACCAGTTACGCGTTTAACGTCGATAAGAGTGCTTCTCTCGATTGCTGCTTTGTACAATCTTGAGATTCACCAAATGGATGTCAAGATGAAATTTTTGAATGGTGAATTGGAAGAAGAAATATACATGGAACAACCTGAAGGGTTTGTTGCACCTGGACAAGAGAGAAAGGTGTGTAGATTGATCAAATCCTTGTACGGACTGAAACAAGCTCCAAAACAATGGCATTTGAAATTTGATGACGTGATGTTGTCAAATGATTTCAAAATCAACGAATGTGATAAATGTGTTTATATCAAGAGTACGGAAAATACATTTGTGATTGTATATCTATATGTAGACGATATGTTGATCATGGGGAGTAGCCATGAAGTGATCATGGATACGAAAAGAATGTTGAAGAGAAATTTCGACATGAAAGATATGGATTTTGCTGATGTTATTCTTGGAATAAGGATTATCAGAACCTAAGATGGAATTGTCTTGTCACAATCTCATTATGTAGAGAAAGTGCTCAAGAAATTTGATACCTATGATGGTGCACAGTCTAGGTGTAAGACGCCCCTTGATCTTAGTATAAATCTGGTAGCCAATAAAGGTCAACCAGTGGCTCAGTTGGAATATACATGGATAATAGGGAGTCTGATGTACTTGACGAATTGCACACGACCAGACTTGGCCTATCCAGTGAATATGTTGAGCAGATTTACGAACAATCCCAGTCATGAACACTGGAATGCTTTGAAAAGGGTACTTAAGTACTTGAGGTACATTCTTGAATACAGGCTAAAATACTCGAGATATCCAGCTGTACTTGAAGGGTACTGTGATGCAAGCTGGATATTAGATTCGAGATATTCTCGCTCCACTAGCGGATATGTTTTCTGTATTGGAGGAGTTGCAGTTTCGTGGAAATCCACAAAACAAACGTGTATAGCTCGGTCAACGACGGAATCGGAGTTCATCGCTTTAGATAAAGCTGGTGAAGAAGTCGAGTGGCTTAGAAATTTTTTATCCGAAATTCCATGTTGGGATAAGACTTTGCCGCCTGTGATGATTCACTGTGATAGCCAAGCTGCTATAGGAAGGGCACAAAGCAATTTGTATAACGGTAAGTCTAGACATATTCGTCGTAGACATAATACCGTATGCCAATTGATCACGAATGGTATTATTTCCATTGGCTATGTGAAGTCTAAGGAAAATTTGGCTGATCCTTTGACGAAAGGATTGAATAGAGATCAATTGGAGTTTTACTAGAGGGAATGGGCTTAAAAATCCACAATGTAAAGAATGATCATAGTGGTAATCCTACCATGCTGAGTGGAGATCCCACGAACTTGGTTCAAAGGGAAAACTAAGCTATGAAAATTCAGTTGAGCACTTGGAACATATGAATGTCCAAAGCTATTCCCTAGAGCACTCCAAGTGCAAGATGACCTGTTGATTGTAGTAAGGGTAAGTCATATGGACTTTTAATGAATCCCTAACCTTGTAAAGGTGGAGTATGACAGGATACTCTTGATAGGGAGGTCACCTATATAAGTGTGAAGTGTGGGCCGCTTCAAATGTAAACACTTATGAATCCATTGTGTTGTCCATGGCCAAAACGGACACAACAATAGAACGTAATGGAGTTAAGGCACTATTGTGTGAATGTCATTGTCTCGGTGTACACTATGGAAGAATAGTTCAACGCATTATGTCCACTAGGCCGCCAGTGCATCCGATGATGTTTACTAAGAAAGGTTCAAAGCCGAAAGCTACCTTTTCTGTGCAATAGAGTTTGCTGAGGATGAGTACAATAGTATATATATTTAATTTACACTCATGTGGGGGATTGTTGTAATTATTGTGAGTGTGTATTAAATATGGAAGGTGGATGGGTGTATTATTTGTGGCAGATGGCAGACAACACCCAATCAATTCAATTAATGAGGTGGTTTAGTCATGTGGCCAACCAATTAATATAATGAGGTGTTTCGGTGTTAACTCATTTATGAGTTCAATTGGACCGGTGTTAATTGATTTTATGAGTTCAATTGCACCTATAAATAGAGGGAGCTCGAGGAAGATAAAAAATACACAAAAGAAGTGAGCAGAAAAGGAGAGAAGAAATAGGGAGAAAAATAAAAAAATAGAGGGATAAAAATATCAGAAAAGAAATATAGAAATATTTATTTGTTATCAAAATAACAAAAGAGAGATATTTTTATTCCTATTTTTTAGTGCTCAATTCTCGGCTCCGTTCCAGTTCGCCGGAGCTCGTAAATCTGGTGTGCTACAGATTTAGAGACGTTTGCCGTTGTATCTTTGGGGAAGTTATGCCTGAACCGTTAGCAACACACGGGGCGTATTCTTCTTGCGGAAAGAGTTTACTCGCCTCGGCTTTAATCTTTCCGTTTTGTTTTTACGTTTTAATTTATTTTCAGTTGTAATTTAATTTTTCAGTTCAATTGTAATTTTCTATTTTAGATTATTTGTAAGAACTGAAAAATATATATCAGTTCGTAGGATTCCCGTGTAATTTTTATACCTGAATTTCAACAGCGACTTTCATTCGCCGAGCAGCAGCCGTCAAGCTAGTCGCTGGCCGCAATCGAGGAACCTTAGCCTCTTTTCGGCGACCATGCAAGCAGCAGCCCCGTTGAGAACCGACGACCCCGTGCAGTCACCGTCCGCCATCGCCGGGGGCTTCATTTTTCGGCGACGTGAACAGCTCTATCCGACCTCACCGCACAGTAGCAGCGCCGACCACCATCCTCGCCGTTCATCCTCCGAGCAGCGCCACGTTCAAGGAGTTTCGAGGTTTCGGTTCGTTCATGATTTTTAGTAAATTTCCAAACTCTGTGAGATTGGTTATATGTTTGGATATTTTCGTTAAATTTTTCGAACCCTCGTCGTGCTCGAAATCGTCACCGAAATCCTGAGCCGAAAATTCTTCCCAGTCGATCTATGTACAGGTGCAGCCGCCTTATATGTCGCTTACCATTGGGCTTAGCTTTCTAATATTTTGCAGCCCAAGAGAATTTTTAAATTCGGCCCAAAGGTTTTTCATAATAATCTGCAGCCAAATTTTTTTTTAAGCTACAGCCCATTTTCATTCCCAGCGGCCCAGTGTTGGAGCAAAACCACGCAGACCGTTCTGACCCAAAATCGGTTTGCGCCGTTCTGACACAAAATCGGTTTGCGCGCGGCCCATTGTCAGTCAGAGAATCTCCAATGGAATGTCAATTAGAGAATTCTAGAGGCATTGAAACAAAAAAACTTGTGATGAGGTGGCATGAGAGAGATTCGAAAAATCTAAAAGTCTTTCTACATGTGAAAATCCTTCTAGACGTGATGACTCATTTTTTTTCCTCCTATTTACATCTTTTATTTTTAATTAAAATCTATAATAATTAGGTATAGAAAAATCGTGTCTGCTAAAATACCAAAAGCAACAGATTTTTTTTTTGCGGTAAATTATATTATAAATTTAATGGTATATATTTTGTTAAAGTTATGTATTAAAATACATAATAAAGCATACCCTTAGAAAAATACCGCTACAAATATACCTCATAAATTTCAGTTGTGTGATAGGTTGTATCTCTTAAAAAAATAAATGTCGATGTTATACAATATGAATCTATGATATATGAATCTATGATTCAGTACAAGAATAATTTATAGTATTTTGTTTGACCTGCAAGTTTTGTTTGTTTTTTTAGAACAACAACAAAAAAAAAAAAACACATATATCGTATATAGACATTTACCGCTGGAGAGATATTTATTAGCATGTCATTCTATTCCATACATGTGGACAGAAGGTCGTCTATTTATTACGATATAGACAACAACCATTGGAGATGCTCTCAACATCCTCGGCCCGCGAAGCCCGATTCCATCCCGTGTTTTTGAAGCCTGGTAGCAAGCCCTTGCAGCGGCCCTTTTTGGCATCCCTTTTGGGCGTGCGAGGCCCAATCTCTGGGCAGATTGCGGCCCAATTTTCTGGTAGGAGTCTTGGGCAATCTTTTCAGCCCATTTTTGCATGTCGGCAGTATATTTTTGATGGCGAACCCATTTCTAAAATTATTATAATATGGGAATAATCTTGGAAATTATTTTAAGTCCCGAAACCCCATTTTTGTTATCCGAGTCTTTTCTTTTTAAAAATTTTGAGAGTTCCAAGTCCACGAAAAATCCGATAAAATCCCTTAATCGTTGATTTTTAATTAAGTGTGGTTTTCTTTTATTTTTCCGAGTAGTGAGATAGATTATTGTTATATTATCTTGCTTAAATGTAGGTGTTTGAGGAGTCGAGTCTCGACCTACCTTCCATTGCTTGTGTGCTATATCCTACCTCAATTTCCAGGCGGGTGTTATTAAATTACTGTGCCATAATTCATTATAATCGCTAGATTTTATTATCAATGTATGTATGTGAATCATGACCCTATCGCTGGATGCAGGTTCGACCATCGATATGGTATCCCCGTCGCGGATGCAGATTCATCGACGGTACCTAATGAGAGACAGTCTTCGTTATAGCCTAGTGAGAGGCCATGTCTTTGGATGTGGTTTCGTCTATTGACATGTGCTCTCGTTGTTGGATGCGGATTCGACCTTCAGCGGTTATATAGGTGTACACTTGAGCATAGATGTGATATTTGTTGTTGATTCATGTTCATGATGCGACCTTACTATATGTTATTATATTGAATTTATGTGCATAATGGTGAGCTACTGGTTCGCGCACCCCCATATCCCTCCTTTCAGGTTGAGCAGGTGGCATGGTGAGATGGACGAGTGGTGGACGGTCATTTTACGCTTCTACTATGACTTATGTAGAATTTTTTTTAAAAGTTATGATGAACGTTTTGGAACATGATTTGACTGGTTGGATTGTTATGATTATTGAATTATGAATTTGGATTATGGTTATGATATTATGAGTTTGAATTGATATCGCATGTGATATATGTGTTTAGACAATGAGTTCCTATGTGATTATTTGGGCAATAAGATCCCAAGGGCTCATATATGACTTGAGCTATATGTGAAATTGTTTGAGTAACGCCAAATATTTAAATTCAAAAAATGAATTCGAAAAATAAACCTTGATTTTTGGGAAAAGTTCCAAATTTTCCTTAAAAATTAATGGGACGTTACTTTTGTGCACTTTGAACATTGGCGTTAAAGTCCCAGTAGCTGAAACTAACATGGCAATGTTAATATTAGTTCAAATGCAACATGGCCATGCTGGTATTATTCTTGAACAAACTAATTTATCGATTAAGCAAAAAAACAATCGGCCAATTTACACATCTGTGCTTCTTATAATAAGTTTTTTGCACATTTACGATACAAAAAATTTAATAGCATATAAACGAAAATTCAGGTAATATAATTTGCCTTATACATTAAAATAGCACATAATCGCTAATTCTAGGACATTCAGTTCTGATCGCGAAAGGCAATCCCGTTGGCCGTTCGCTAGGCGTTGAGAACCCGGATTTGCCAATATCAACCTCTGTTGGCCGCTGCACCTTCACCTCCGTTGCTGGCGGCTCAAAGCTCTTTGAATCAGAGAGCTCGAACGATGTTCGCTCCTGTAGTTCTCGTTTTCCTCACCTTTAGCGAAATCAAAATTATTCTCCTCAACCTCTTCGATATTGTAGTTACGACGAGAGAAGAGGCGCAAAGAAGTGGAGGCTGGAAATTTTGGTGAGGTTTTGGAGTTACGGAAACAGTAAAGGGTTGTCGATGTGCAAATCATAGCTTTGGTTCTCTGAAAGTTTAATTTAGTAATTGCAGTAGTTGAAACTAAAGAGCACTGCATAGGTGGAGAGGTTGCGTGGAGAAGAGGCTCCGAGGCCGGTGGTTTTAATCCACGATCTTGTTCTGTCCGATGATGCTTGTGTTTTCTAATTGGATAAATAGTAAATGGATGGGAAAAGCGAGGTGATTATGAGTTTATATCTAGCTTATTATGAGTTTATAAACCGTTTTTTTGTAAATCTCTAGTTTATTTTAGTTTTTTTTTTTTTTACGAAACGATAGAAAATATTATATAACAAAAACGCACAAATGTGCAAAGTACACAGCCCATGGCTGAATAATACAGCCAACAGCTGAATAAAACTGGGAGGACAGGTCTCAAAGACCGTCTAGAGACGACTAGCAACGCTAGAAAAGAAACTCACAAGCAAAAAACACAACACTAACGACCTAAATGCGAAACGACCCCAAACGAGGTAATGTGGAACGACCCCCAACGAGGTAATGTGGGACGACTCCAACGGAGTAATCCCTCGCACAGGGGCCAAGTGACCCAAACCTAAAATACAAGACCAGAGCAAATCCAATACAGACACAAGACAGACTAATCCAAACCAAAACACAAGAATAGATAACAAGAACACAACAATACTAAACTAAATAATCTAATAGCCCTTCCGCAACGAACGAGTAAGCTCGGACAAGAAGTGCACGATTGACTTGAGACCAATCCAGACCAAGCACCAGCTACCGAAACTGCAATTAAGCCTATACAGTAGCGGAATCCGAATCCCGAAACAATCCCCAAGTTAACCGATCGACAACCAAGAGGCCTAGCATCCATCCCACTCCGATTCCAACCGAACTCTTCTATCACCACTAGACGAGGCCGTTAGAACCTCCCCCGCCACCTAACACCACTAGTTGACGGGGATTTGAGCAAGACGAGAGCAGCCCTCCCCCCGACTGTCGCGACAAGGAATGACGCGGCAGCCCAGGTCCCGCCCTTCCCAGCGAATCGGACATAGCCACATCTCCACCACAGATAACCAAAGACAAAACGGCTCGGCCCCACCTAAAAAGGTGAAGCTCCACCGGCGAAATCCGAATTCAAAATTCGCAGACAAAGGGCAAGAAAACGATGTCTTACCGAAGCAAATCGCCGCACCTCCGGGGACTGAAGTGAAGGAAACGATCTCCGACCTAGCTTCGACCACCGCCGTCCTACTCTCCATCGTTGACCTTGAACTCTCTCCCCGTCAAATGACCATCCGAAGCAGAAAAGTGGCGCTCTTCGCCAGGGAGGCCGCGGAAAGTTGAGGACGACCTCTAGCCGCACATTACCGCCGCCGAGGAAGGCGGATTTGAGTGAAAATCGAAGTCTGAAGGTTAGGTTTTCCGGCGGTGACGAGAGAATTGGGGACGGATTTTAGTTTATTAGTTTATTATGAGTTTATAAACCAATACAATAATACTGATTTTATATCTAGTTTAATTTTAGTTTATTATGAGTTTATAAACCGATACACTAATAGCGATTATGAATTTATGTGTAGTTTATATTCAGTTTATTATACAATAATAAAGACTGAAAAATTTATATTCATCCGGAGAAATATTAGAATATTCACTTGTGAGTTGTCCCACATCGTTTATATAGGGAAAATAGACCCAACTTATAAGACTAGTGGGCTACTCCTCCTTTCACCAAGCGGTTTTGAGATGGAAGCCCACTTGGCACGCTTCACGTGCGTGGGACCACATCGTTTTCCCCTCGTTTATTACATGGTATCAGAGCCGGTTCTATGTGGGACCGTGCGATGATGTACCCGTTTCCCATCCCAGTTGGGCTTGGGCTCCTGGCTCTATATATGGGCTTGGACTTCTTATGAAGGACTCACAAGTGAGGGGGCATATTAGAATATTCACTTGTGAGTTGTCCCACATCATTTATACAGGGAAAATAGATCCAAGATTAGTGGACTACTCCTCCTTTTAACAATTGGTTTTGGGATGGAACCCCACTTGGGTTTCATCTGGGATTTCCCTGCTTATGGTGTGCTGCACGTGCGTGGGGCCGCACTTGTTTTCCTCTCGTTTCTTACATGGTATTAGAGTCGGTTCTATGTGGGACCATGCGATGACGTACCTGTTTCCCAGACCAGTTCTATGTGGGACCGTGTGAAGGGCACTCTATTACTGGTATCAGAGCCAGGCCAAATCCGGCTTGGATCTCTATCTCTACCCGGCCTGTTTTGGGCTTGGACTTATGAAGAACTCACAAGTGAATATTCTAATACGCCCCCTCACTTGTGAGTCCTTCATAAGAAGCCCAAGCCCATATACGGAGCCGGGAGCCCAAGCCCAACTGGTTTAGGTGAGGGGACGTCATCGCACGATCCCACATAGAACCGGCTCTGATACCATATAGAAACGGGGGCAAAACGGGTGCGGTCCTACGCAGATGAAGCGCACCATAACAGGGAAGCCCAGATTAAGCTCAAGTTCCATCCCAAAACCAATTGGTGGTAGGAGGAGTAGCCTACTAGACTTATAAATTAGGCCTGTTTTTCCTATATAAACGATGTGAGACAACTCACAAGTGAATATTCTAATAAAATTAGTTTTGGAATGGAACCTCACTTGGACTTAATCGGGGCTTCCCTGTCATGGTGCGCTTCACGTACGTGGGACCGCATCCGTTTTCTCCCAGTTTCTTACATGGTATCAGAGATGGTTCTATGTGGGACCGTGCGATGACGTACCTGTCACCCAACCTAATTGGCTTGGGCTCCTGGATCTGTATATGGTCTTGGGCTTCTTATGAAGGACTCACAATTCAGGGGCGTATTAGAATATTCACTTGTGAGTCGTCCCACATCATTTATATAGGGAAAATTGGTCTAATTTATAAGTCTAGTGGGCCACTCCTCCTACAACAATTGGTTTTGGGATGGAACCTCACTTGGGCTTAATCTGGGGCTTCCTTGTTATGATGCGCTTCATCTACGTGTGACTGCTCCCATTTCCCCCTCGTTCCTACAATAAGGTAAATAGATTTTACTCATTATTCAAAGGGATTTCAAGCGCTACTGAGGACGACGACAACGACTGCGGAGACACGTCAGTAGAGGCGGTGATGAAGAATTTATGTGCATTAAGAGGCGGTGATGGAGGAAAAATCACACAAGATAATGACACGTAGAGTCATAAAAATGACTCTGTAAGGCTAATTTAACAACATAATTCGTTAAATTGAAAAAAGGAAAAAAGAATCGTATATCTACAAATAAAAGATAAAGATATCGTCCACCAGGTAAATTTCTCAAAACAATACTTAAACTATTATGTTCAGCCGCAAGCCTAAGAAAGATCACGTGTCTGAATTGTATGTCCTCTGTGTAACATGGTAATGAAAGGATTTTCCTCTGTTTTTATATGGGCTGGAAAAGTGCACGTATAATTCACTTCCAACCTCATGGATAGTTGAGGAAATAAGTTGAAGAAATACTATACACCAAGCTCGCAGTTTGGAACAGTTGAGGTTGAAGCCAATGATAACGGCATGCATGGGGGCATACAAGAGATGGGTCCAAAGATAGTTGTACGGGTTGGTACAATGCCAAGAAGTTTAATTAGTGAAACAACCGTTCATCGGAGCCCTTACTTAACTTCACCCTTATCCCCTATCGTATCGAATGGCGAGACAAGGTCATTAGCCCATTGCGAGGTTTTGGCTACACAATTCACCAACATATATATATATATATATATATATGGAAGTGCGCTCAAATGAGAATAAAATACAATGAAAGAAATAAGAATAATTCTAGATCATTAGATCCATCCCATCAATGGTCATGACCAAGTCAAACTTTAATAACTGATGGTCAATCATTAATGACAATATAGTAAATAAATTATAATATTATAGTCAAATATATGTATTTGACAAATAATGAAGGATAAATTGGTCACAATAAATAATTCCAATTTAGTGGGACCCACATACACCATTCTTCAAAAACTCCAATCGTCACCTACCCCAATATCTCTTTATCACCTACACTTTCCCCCCTCTCTCACACACATCACACACTAAATTTACAGAAAAAAACACACACATACTCGGAACACACACACACACAAAAACTCGCCGCGCAGCCACAGATCACCACCGCCGACGCCATTGCCATCATCTCCGTTGCCGCCGCCATCATCTCCGCCCGACCGTCACCCTCTCCATAGCCAGCCGCTGCTCCGACGCCGACGCCGACGCCATAGCCAACATTCCCGTTGCCGCTGCCATCATCTCCCACCAACCGTCGTCCACTCCATAGCCCGCCGCCGCATCATCTCCAACGGTCCCTGTACCCAACACTAGAGCCACGCCAGTCGGGAGGTGTCCGGAAGGGACAGTCGGGAATAATGTGTCGGGCTGGGGAGTCAATTTTCCAGAAGTTCAAACATTATTTGGGGCTTCAATTTGAAAATTAGATAATCATGAAGGACTTATTTGTAATTTTTGAGATTTAATTATATTGCACTTTTAAGGCATGGGTAAATTTACAATTTAACAAAAAGTTTAATTAAGGCACAATAATATGAAATTAAATGCACCATACTATGTGAAAATATGCACATTAAAAATCATGTTATATTTTTACGAATTTTTTCGACTAAAATTTTTATGCACTCACAGTCTCACATTGCAAGCATTTTCTATGATTTGTCCCAAATCAAATTAAATTGAAACGAAAATAATCGTTTTATTTGATTAGTTAATTGAATTACCTTGAATAATTGAAATAATTTATTATGCATATTATAAAAATATATTTAGTATTTTAATAATTATGTCGGATTTTTTATATTTTNGTACTATAAAAAGCACAAAAGTGCAAAGAGAACAAATTACAAGACCCCAACGGGGTAAACCAAGACCCCAACAGGGTAAAAACTACGACCCCAACAGGGTAATGAGACAGGGGCCAACAGCCCAAACCAAAAACATGCCTAATAAAAGAACAGGAATAGAAAACTGAGAGGGCACGCACATGGCGGCCTAGAGAACTCCACAATCGAAAATAAAGGAAAATGAATAACAGAGCCACTGCACAATGCCTAGCCTGTATTCATTTCCAAACCAAAGACACAAAAACACAACTAACAACAAAAGACAAAGACTCGCACAACACAACACGAACGAGACATACTAACTATAAACTAAAACGTCCCCCACAACAACAGTCGAATCCAAATGTCAGCCGAACAAACCAAAACCGAGGCCAGCTTCAAAGAACCAAACCTCCGCCCACAACTGCTCAAAGCCTAGCAAGGCGATTGCTCTGCCCTTCAACACTAACCTAGGGTTTAGCCCGCACTCCACACAATTGTAGGAACAACCGGCCCCCAGCCGAACCGACTCCACCCGACTGCATCCGACGCAGTCCTAGATAGCCTCAACCAACCCGGTCCGGCAGTCGAAATAGAAGAGGAAAGGGCCGAAAGCCTACAATGCTAGGCCTCGTCCAAATGAACCGACCAAGAGAGCCATCTAATCAGTCCTATCCCCAAAAGCAGCCTGCAGCACCTCAGAGAATCGAGGAGATGAGACCAAAACGATGGAGGCCAAGAATCTCAGCCCCTGGACGAAAGATCTCGGCCGACCACCGAGAAGCCCTCCACCTGTCGCAGCAAAAGAAACCGAGCCAAAGCAGAAGAAGAGAAGCTTACCACCGTATGATGCTGCCGATCATCGAGGACGGAAGCTCGCTTTCCCAGGCTCTGCTTCGCCGGTGCAGAAGGACAGAGCCACAGATGACGGGAAGAGGAGTGAGACCGAGGAGACAACGACTCAGCCAGGGACACCTCGACGGACCAAGCCAGTTTTGTTTGTTCAATATAAATAATATATATATAAAATATAAAAAATAATAATATTATGGGATTTTTTTTTGTGCGTGTTCTCAGGCGATATTGTGCATCGTTCTAACCATTAATGTGCATTTATTTAACTTTCATTACATTGTACATTAGCCCCATTTACTAAATCGCATATATATTAAAATAAAGAAAAGGTTCATATTGGTCCCTTTGCAAGTATAAAAATACATTTAGTATTTTAATAATTATATTTGATATTTTATATTATTTGTGGTTGAAACGACTTAATATATAAAAATGAAAACATCGATAATGTGTATTATTACNTTTAGTTGTTTTTATATTTATTTAGTATTATATATTTTTGTTTATTGAACATAAATAATATACATATAAAATATATAAAAAAATAATAATATTATGTGATTTTCTATTGTGCATTTTACTCACTATTATTGTGTATTTTTTAACTTTCATCATATTACACATTAGCCCCAAGTACTAAATTGCAAATATATTAAAAGTAAAAAAAATTGCATATTGCTCCTTTACACATGTCTAATTTTCAAAACATGGCCCATCCACAAAATTAAAAAAAAAAATAAAAAATAAAAAATCTTCTCACACAGACTGCTAATCGCCGCCGATCGCTGCACATGCGGCCGCCTACCTGGCGGCTCCTGACTCCGTCAGTCTCGCCGTCGACCATCATGTAGCAGCTCGTCTTCGCCCCGTCCGACCCCGAGTCCCACTCGGTGGGGAGGGGGGAGTTTCTATGTGCATTTTAGTTTTAAAAAACTATAATAATGTGTATTTAAATAAATATTTTTGCATTTGTATAATTACTCGTACAATAGAAATATATTTAGTTGTTTTTATATTTATTTAGTATTATATATTTTTGTTTATTGAACATAAATAATATACATATAAAATATATAAAAAAATAATAATATTATGTGATTTTTTATTGTGCATTTTACTCACTATTATTGTGTATTTTTTAACTTTCATCATATTACACATTAGCCCCAAGTACTAAATTGCAAATATATTAAAAGTAAAAAAATTGCATATTGCTCCTTTACATGTCTAATTTTCAAAACATGGCCCATCCACAAAATTAAAAAAAAAAAAATAAAATAAATAAAAAATCTTCCCACACAGACTGCTAATCGTCGCCGATCGCTGCACATGCCGTTGCCTACCTGGCGGCTCCTGACTCCGTCAGTCTCGCCGTCGACCATCGTGTAGCAGCTCGTCTTCGCCCCGTCCGACCCCGATTCTGACTCGGCGACACCATCTCCGGCTGCAATAGTAGGTCTCCGTCCATCATCGTCGTACGCAGCTTCGATCAAGCAGTCCATCGGAACTCGAAAATCGAACACGACGATGGCTCGGTGATGGAGGCGGCCAATTTCGTGATGATTCCAGCGGCAACTGTCCGTCGGCGACCAGGTTCGTGGTGCTTCCGGCGGCGGCGGATGAAATAGCTGCCATGGTGGGCTTGTCACTGGGGGCCCGACGGTGTTTGACGGGGGCTCTCGACTGTGGCAGCCTTTGCTTGCCGACTATGAGAGGCGGCGGGAATCTCAGGTGGTGGTTGTGCTTGCTACGGCAGTGACGGTAAATTTTTTTCTGGCCGTGAGTTATGTGAGAGAGAGACAGTGCAGAGAGAGAGAGAGACTTGTTGTGTGTGTGTATGTGAGAGAGAGAGGATAGAGAGAGAGGGAGACGTGAGATAGCTGGCAAGAGGTTGGGGGTGGGGTCCACTNGGCAATTATATGTTATGTTCAAATGGAAAAAATAACTTCAAATATCTCGGGCAGAGAAAATTCTCTCGACGGGGAGCGATAGTATTCTCTCGACGGGGAGCGGAAAATTTTCCCGACGGGGAGCGAAAAGTTTTCTTCAGTCATCCACATATTCAAGTCTCGATTTCCCTAATCTACATATATCAGTTCATACATCCTATTCAATTCATCGTTATTGATACTCGTCTCATTTTGCCCCTTCTGGGTGGGCTCATTTAGGGCTTTCCGATATGGGTACTCTAAAATGTATTGGTCAAGATGAAGCTCTTGCTCAAAGACTTAAAGATTTTTCCTTATCAGACAGAGAGCATTCACTCATTGACATAGCTAAGGATGACATTAAAGCAAGTGATGACGAGTGCCACCGGAGTTTATTTGGCAGAGTCATCGGAGATCGTAAAACATCATGGATTGGTATCAAGCGCTCCATGAGCCACATTTGGAGATTAACTCAACCAATGGAACTTAAGGAATTAGGGTACAATTATTACCAGTTCATTTTTCAGAACAGGGACGATCTGAACAGAGTGGCTAAATGAACAAATTGGATCTATGACAACCAGTACCTCATACTGGCAGAATGGCAGGAAGGATTATCCATCTCTAACCATGTGTTCCAAATCTGGGTACATGTATATAATATACCTCTAAACTGGCTCAGCACTGATGTAGGCCTAAAGATAGGAAAAGTTTTCAACTCAGTTAGGAATGTAGTTGTTGTGGGAGCTGGATCTCATGGTGGCAAAATTATGAGACTTCTAGTCACAGTCAATGTTAATGAGGCTCTGCCCCGCTGTGCCAATCTGAGATTTGGAGACTAGATTCTCTCAGTTAGCTTCAAATATGAAAGACTGGTGAACCATTGTCACTACTGTGGACTCATAGGTCATCTGGATAGGAGTTGTACTAAACGGATGGAAGACATTAGACTCAATAATGTCAAGGAAGGACAATTTGGCGACTGGATGAAGGCCCCTGAGGGTCAACATTGGTCAGGAATTAATTCTGCAGATAACAGAAGCCCTTCTCAGTCTGATAAACCCTCTTCACCAACCCCCACCACCCCTCTTCATACATCAACCAGTCAAGTAGCAGATAACAACCAACTGATCGCAATTCCAGAAGCATCTTCCCATCATCAAACCTGTGACGCAGACCCTCCCATGGATAAAGGAAAAGGGATCAGTACTCCCTCCGCACAACCCTGCCAACAACCATCATCTCCTCTCCAAAGTCTGCCCATAATAATTACAGCCTCTCACAAGTCTGCCCAGAAACAATTAATTATTAGAGACATGGAAACAGAGGGGCATATCCACCAAACAACTCATCCTCCAGAATCCAAAGCATTGGTACCTCTGAAAGTTAAACCTAAATCATGGAAAAGATCCACTACCAGATTGCAAAGGCAGGAAGAAGGACAAGATCAAATCATGTCAACAGTGAGGAGGGAAAGGTCCAGAATGGAATCAGAATTGATAATTTCAGATCAACAAGGAGCAACAGTTACTACAACAGATAGAAAAAAACTGAAAGCATCTCAGTCAAAGGTGGGGGAGGCTAGCCTCGAGTGGCGCCCGAGTGATCAATGCTAGCTGCGGTGTGGAATTGTAGAGGGCTGGGTGGGCCCTCTACAGTTTCCCAAATCAGAGAGTCAGTGAAGGCTCACCACCCAACTTTTTTCTTTCTTTTAGAAACTAAGAAACCTGCTGCTTTTACAAAGACAGTGATTAAGAAACTCGGATTTGAGGACAGATATGTGTTAGTAGACCCTAAAGGTATAAGTGGAGGCCACCTTTTATTTTGGTCCTCTGAGGTCAGGATACTTCAAACTCAAACATCTGAATTCTTCATTGCTGTGGAATACCAGCTGCAAGATGAGGACCCCATGTGGGGGATCTTTGTCTATTTGAGTACCTGTAGCACCATCAGGGCTGCTCAATGGGACATGTTAGTGACAGAAAAAGAGAAGTGGGGAAGGAGATGGTTTACTATAGGGGATTGGAATGATCTCTGTTCTCAGAGTGATAAGAAAGGCGGCCTCAGGAGATCTGATAGAAGTCTGGAAGGATTCAACAACTTTATTAATGCCATGAGAATGGATGAAATCCAAATGGTGGGATACAGATTCACTTGGTGCAACAATAGAACTTCAGAAGGCTTGGTGGAAGAAAAGCTGGACAGAGGCTTTGGGTCAGGAGAATGGCTAAACAATTTCCTAATGCTTCAATATCCAATGTCACTAGAAGTGCTTCAGACCACTCACTTCTACTTCTCAACACTGGAACTGGAACAAACAGAATCAAAAGCAGATTTCACTTTGACAAAAGATGGTTGGCAAAGGAGGGAATCACAGAGGTAATAAGGAAAGCTTGGACAACCACTGTCAGAGGGACCCCATTCTACCAGTTGAAAGAGAAAGTCAAGCTTACCAGACAGGCTCTTTTAGTTTGGAGTGCACACTTTAAAACTCAGAATCAGTCTAAAATTGAAGCACTCACTAAACAGTTGGAATATCTTCAAGCTCTGGGATTGGAAAAGCACTGGGACAGATGGGACTAAACCAAAAAGGAGCTGAATGAAGCACATAAATATGAGGAGCTATTTTGGCAACAGAAATCCAAAGTCCAGTGGCTCAAGGAAGGAGACTGCAACACGAAGTTCTTCCATGCTTATACCAGACACAGGGCAAAGCAGAATGCCATAACAAGACTACTCACAAGCCAGAACAGGATTTGTACATCTCAGGAAGCCATCCAGACTCATATTGAAGACTTCTACACCAAGCTGTTTTCTACTGAAGGCTCTTGGGGAGGTGACTCCCTGCTCCCACTTATTCCCCAATCCATTTCTCTGGAGATGAATCAGAACCTTCTTCAATCAGTTAATGAGGAGGAAATAAAAGTAGCACTCTTCAGCCTCAATCCAGACAAATCTTCGGGGGAAGATGGTATGACTGTCCTCTTTTATCAAAAATTCTGGGACATAATCAAACTTGACATCATTGCAGTTGTTTCTAGTTTTTTTTCAAGAAAATGGTGCTTTACTCAAATACTGGAACCATACAATAATCACTCTAATTCCAAAATGCAATAACCCTGAGCTTTTATCTCAATTCAGACCAATAAGTTTGTGCACTGTGGTTTATAAGATCCTGTCAAAAATATTATCACTCAGACTGCAATCTTGCTTGGATATCTGTATCAGTGACTCACAGTCTGCATTCATCAAAGGCAGACAATTGCTTGACAATGTGATAATAGGTCAAGAGGCTTTTAACTTTTTAAACAGACACTCATCAGGGAAACACTTTTTTATGGCCCTTAAACTGGATCTCATGAAGGCATTTGACAGAATAGAGTGGCTATGTGTGAAAAAAATCATGATCCAAATGGGCTTTCAAATGGAATTTGTTAACTTGATTATGATGTGCATATCCTCTTGTACTTATTCATTCAAAGTTAATGGGTCAGTCAGTGGCTTTGTGACTCCTAGCAGGGGTATTAGACAAGGGGATCCCCTTTCCCCCTATCTGTTCATAATAGTGGTTGAAATGTTGTCTGCCCTTGTCACACAAGCCATTGATTCTGGTGCTCTGATGGGTTTGAAATTGTCTAGAAATGGGCCAGTTCTGTCTCACCTACTCTTCGTAGATGACTCACTCTTCTTCTGTAAGGCTAGTGTTGACCAAGCAGCCACATTGTTAAATATCCTTGAAAAGTACAGATTCTTCACTGGGCAGCTGGTAAACCTTCAAAAATCAGCAGTCTTCTTCAGTAAGAACACCCCTCAGTCTATCCAAGAGAGTATTTGTACAACTCTGCAGGGTATTGCCTCTCACAGATCCACTAGGTATCTTGGACTGCCACTCGGAATTGGGAGATCAAAATTTGAATCCTTTCAATATGTTCTTGATTCTGTCAAATCAAGAATCTCCAGCTGGAAGTCCAAACTCCTTTCTCAAGCAGGTAAAGAAATCTTGGTTAAAGCTGTTCTTCAAGCCCTTCCAGTGTTCTCCATGTCATGCTTCATATTGCCTGCCTCTTTATGTGCTGAAATTGCTAAACTTTGTGCTACATTTTGGTGGAGTACTAAGGAAGATCACTCAAGAAGTATTCACTGGAAAAACTGGAACTTCCTTACTCTTCCCAAAGCTTCTGGTGGCCTTGGTTTCATTGACATCAAGCTTTTCAATACTGCACTCATTTGCAAGCAATTATGGCGAATTTCCACACAACCTCAGCTGCTGGTTAGTAGAATTCTGAAAGATAAATATTTCCCCAACTGTTCACGTTTTGATGCAGCCAAACCTCATAATAGCTCTTGGCTGTGGAGTAACTGGATGAAAGTTTTGCCAATCTTTGCTAAGGGTTTTGCTGTAGAAATCAGAAATGGACACTCCACCAGAATTGATGATCTAAATTGGGTGCCAACTCTCCCTAACGCTAAACCTGAGCTGATAGAAATTGCAAGGGGACATCTCATTTGGGTTAAAGAACTGATTGATGCTTCTGGAAGGAACTGGAACTCATGGTTGGTAAAGCAAGTTTTCAATGAAGCTGATAGCCAGGAAATTCTCAAAATCAATACTCTCAAGAAAGATCAGAAGGACAGGCTACTTTGGAAATTTGACAAGAAAGGAAGATTTTCAGTTGCCTGTACCTACTTGTACTTATCCCAGCAAAAGCTACTCTCTCTTGATATACCATGTAGTAGCTCATCTGCAGGTCCTTCACACAGAAATCCGGGCAATAGATATTGGAATTTAAATGTGGCTGGCAAAGTGAAACATTTCATCTGGAAATGTTTGAATAATTCTCTCCCTATAAAAACAAACCTCTGGAAAAAAGGACTGAACATTGATATTATGTGTAAAAGCTGTGGGGATTCACCAGAAACTCTTGATCACTTGCTATTTCACTGCCCCAGAGCTATCAGAATGTGGAAAATCTCTCCTATACAGTGGGATGGATTACAGTCCAGGGACCTTTCTTTCAAATTCTGGTGGAACCACATTTGCAACCTGGGGTCCTCAGAGATTGCCAACGCAAGGATTCAATTAACAACGTACATGCTTTGGTGGCTCTGGAAGTCCAGAAACTTATGGCTCTTTCAAAATGTCCTTCTTCCTTCACACTTGGTTGTCAAAGTAGGACATAGAGACTGGCTAGAATTTACTTCTTTGGGTCTTTAGTTAGCTTAGTGCAGTTGGGCTATTTGTTTTATTTTGCTCTGTTTTGTTTGTATCTTTGCCCAGCTTTTGGTTTGGTTTTCTTGTCGGTTTTGTGTAGCACACTCTCTAGGCCTTATGGCAGTGGAGAGTTTTAGTTTGAGTTTTTCTGTTTTATCTCGGAGTGTCTTGTTGATCTAGGGCGCCTTGGGCGTATCCTCCCAGTTTGTATTTGGTCTTTGACTCTGTATTCGGACTTTGTCTGCATTTTTATTNTTGAAAAATACAAATGAAACACAAGGCAGTAGCACAAAAATCATTTAGAAAAGTTCAAAGAAACACAAAGTTCATCAAACACAGTTAAATACTAGAAAATAGGCAAAAAGTAAATTGTAACGCCCCAAAGATTTTTAAAGAAAATTCGGACTTTTCCAAAAATCAAGGTTGAATTTTCGAAAATCATTTTTCGATTTTAAACACATCACTTACTCACATCATCATCATGTTCAGCTCAAATCATATTAGAGCCTACGAGAACTCATTGCCCAATTTATCACATAACATGCATACGAGATTCAACAGCATTCATCATAACAATCCCGAATCCTGCATTAAGCCAAAACATAATCATCATATCATCATATTCAAAACCAGTTCATCATGTTCAACATATCAAATAATTAGTTCAAATCATCATCATGTTTGAAAATCCCAAAACAAGTTCATCAATATTAGAGAAAGAAAAAATAGTTCATAATATAAAGCAGATAATGACCAGCCACTCATCTTCTATCGCCATGCCACCTGCTCAACCTGAAATGGGTGAGCAAACAACTAGCTCACCACTATGCAAATAAATCCAGATAATAAAAGATAATATGGTCGCAACATCAACATGAATCAATTATAATATCACATCTCCTAATCATCATATAATACTCATGCGCACATCTATAAAAGCCACTGAAGGTCGATACCGTACAAAACAAAGGGAGTACATGCCGAAGGTCGAAACCGCACACAACGACATGGACAGTCACTAGGCTAAGGGAGATTGCTTTTCATTAGGCACCGCTGAAGGTTGAAACTGCACACGATGACGGGGATAACCGTTTCGAAGGTCGAGACCGCACACATCGAAGGTTACATGGTTCACATGCATACATTGATCATACCATCTAGCGATTATAATGAATTATGGCATAGCAAATTTATAAATACCCACCTGAAAATCGGGGTAGGCGATAGCACACAAAAGTTGGTCGTAGGTCGAGGTATCAACTCCTCACACACCTACATTTAATCAAGATAATATTCATCAACATTATTATCTTGACACTTAGAATAATTCAAGATAATTCATACTTAGTCGAACATTATCGACTAAGTAGTTCGTTGAATTTTGTGGAATTTGGAACTCTTGGATTTATGGGAAAGACTCGGAAAAATCATTTAAAAAATATCAAAAATAGACTCGGCACAGAAAACGAGGTCAAAGGGTCAAAATTAAGTCAAATGGTTCGGGAAAAATGAAAAACGGTTCGTCGCGACTCAGCATGGACTTGGACTGAGCGCATATCGAGTTCAGCTAGGCTTGTCTGGGCGCTATCGGTTTCGCCTGAGTGCGCCCCGCGCGGCTGCTTGGCGCGTCTGGGCACGGGCGGATGGTAGCTGGATGCGCCTGGGCACGTACGACGGGGGGCGTGGCTGCTAGACTCCGTCTTGGCTGCTGGTGACGCGGGGACACGCGCAGGCAATGCTGGGCGACAGCAGGACGCACAACGTGGCTCGGGGAGACGCGCGGGATGGCACTTGGCAATGGCCGTGGCATAGGCAGCCGTTGCGGGCCTCAGTACACACCACTGCGGGCCTTCGCAGCGCTGGATGCGGTCTGGGACCACTGACTTTTCCAAATCTCAACCGAACCTTTTGGAGATTGGCTCGGATGTCCAAACTAACTTTTAACCATATAGAATACACTCAATGATGGACCAGAATATGAAAGATGAACATCAAAATATAACCATAACCAATAAATCAAAATCTCGAAAGAATATAACATGGATAAAGGTTTTCTGGTTCAAGGGGCTATAGAACGAATTACGACATGAAATTTTAACAGCATGCTATACATAACAAAGGATTCTTAATCCCAGAAAATCAAGTCAAGAGCTCAATCAAAAATTAAATATGATTTTTCAAGGTTTAAGGGCATAAACAGCAAGATCCAGTTCAGATAGCTATGGACCGAGTTAATACATGAACTTTTAACACAACACTCTTCATCATAACAGGAAATGACCCTCAATTTTTCAGATCAATTGGCAGAGAATACGAGTTTTCATTGATTTTTGAAAATTCAGAGGCAATAAGGCTCACTCATGGCAAAATATGACTCATATGCATATATATATTCGACCTAGGGCTTCAAGAACAGCCCAAAGACACACCAATGGTTCCAATTCCATTAATTTTCTACAAAAGATCAGATATCTAGTTATTTTCATAATGATCCAAATAGATCTCAACATATACACAAGAATTCAATTAGATTAACATCAAGACTCAATGGATCTACTCATATCCAGCCATAACATATAAAATCAGAGGGGTTTAGCGATCCTTTAAAATTCACTAAGGGAATCCACACGTTTTCGGATCAAGGAGGTCGGATCGGGGCAAGAGAGGGCGTGTGTAAGTGACTCGGCGGCTGGCGCTCGACTCGTCTCGCGGGTGCGTGATCTCTGACGTTCAACCACGACAAGGACACCACTAGAGGTTCACTGATCGGGGTGGAAGAGTGGATTGCAGGGGTCGTTCACGTGGGGATCGCTGGGGTTGGGCCTTCTCGCGTGGCTGGCCGGTGCGCGCAAGCGGTGGCAGCGGGTGTCTAGGGCGCGGCGGCAATGGAGCAGCGAGAGAGAGAGAGATGAGGGATGGCGATGGATTTTTGCGGCTTCTTCTCTGGTATTTGCATGAGATAGAGAATGGAGGAGATGGAAAAAGAAATATGAATTTTTGCTAAGGGAATAGAGGTGAGGAGAATCAATGGATATTAACCTTCCAATGGACGTGTGGGATGGGGGAGGATCAACACTTCAACCTTTCCAAAATAAGGCTAAGATCATTTGAAAGTCAAAGTGATTTGGCTTTAAAAATTGAGGTCACAAGTTTTTTCCTCCAATTGAATTAAGTAAAGTAGGTTTATATGGCTAAGAACGGTCCGAGTTTGGCAATGACTTAGGTCAAAATGGTATATGGAAAGTTTGGATTAAAAGGCTCGAAAACGAGTTGAAATGAGACAAAATGGTTCTAGGCGATTAAACCAGAAGTCTTCGAACAATTCGACGAACAACGAACGACGAACGATTTATAAATTAAAATCGAACATGCACATTAAACATATAATTTAAGCACTTAAATATAATAATAAATAAAGCATAGAAAATAAAATAAAATAAAATCCAATGTCGATAAACAGAATAATCGAGAGGTTTCTATAAATCGAACGGGCACTACATAAATGAAATCATTCATCAATCCTCGTCTTTCTTATCTTCGTCCTTTCTCTTAATCCTCAAAATTAAACATTTCCATTCTCATTGAATCCTTTTTCTTCATTTTCTTTCTCAAGCAACTCATTTGTTTTTTTCTACAAATTCTTCTTCTTCTTCATTAATTGGTTTTAGAGTTGAGTTTTTATAAGAGTATATTGTCATTTTCCCTTCTCAATCTCTTTGGACTTGGCACTTTGAGATTTTTTCCTTGTTCGATACGCAGGCTCATTCGGGCCACTAGCCTTAGAAAACACATCCCAAGTCAAGTCTTCTCTCTCAAATACCAAATCATCCTCATCACCACTTTCTTATTCCATTTCGCATATCAACCATTCATTGGACTCTTTAATGTCATACAACAAGATAGAATCATTTTGATCATGCCTATCGAGTCGAAGTCTTACAGCATGACTGTATTTCACATATACTAATAATTCAATTGTTTTTTATCAAGCCATTTTGCTTTTTTGCTATGGATCTACAAAATGTAAGAAGTAAAACAAGACATTTATCTTCATTCAAACAATGTAGTAAAAATATTTTGTGAAATACTTATGTTCTAAAAAATGCTTTAATTGCTCTTACAACTTGGAGCAATACGCTTGAGACATAACATATTGATGGCAAACTTTCTCAATTATAGAGTTTGCATCCCTTAAATATGCTACCACTCTACTTAAGCTGTCAGATTCTTTTGTCTAATCTCTAGTGCCCTCCAAAACCTCCTTCGGGCCTTAAAAACTTCAACTTGACAGGATACATTTTCTTGCTCGTCACGGTCCAGGATAAATCTCTCCACGCATGAAAAGAATCCATCTTCAATTGCATCGAGAATATTAATTTAATGATCTATATGAAGAAATTGAGGATTTAAATGATGGTAGGTAGCATGTAAGATCTTATGGAATTGATAATTCAACCTGTTATCGATTATTTTCCACGCATCCCAATACTTATCCTTTTTCTCATCAAAACCACCCATGTTCACTTTTTTTGACTTGTCCATGGCTTCATATATGTAGCACATTGTGGTCTATCTCGGCCCACCAATCTTAAAGCATGAACTAAAGGGCTAGAAATTTTTAAGAATTCACAACACATTATTCCAAAATTAAGTTGAAAAAGTAAATTGTAATTTTAGCACGCTGACTTCTTTCTTCATTGACTCTATTGCCATACTTTCAATCAGAATATGCCTCATAATGTCTCCTTCAACTTTTTGATCTTCTTTATGTATCTTAGTCTTACCGAAAAATTATCTCAAACCACACTTGTTGACAGGTAGAACACTACAAACCAACCAAGTGTTGACAAAAAATCAAAAATCACAATATCAAACACCCAACAAAACTCTCTGAAAATTACCTGGCTCAACTGGCGTGTTGTCAAATCTCGGATGTAGATTTGCTTTAGGCAGTTCCTCACTTTGCCACAACGTTCGACAACTCCTCTCAGAGATCGACATATTCAGTATCTCCTCTAGCTTCTCTGCAATATCTGTATCCATGGGAGGAGCTACCTTCTCTGCTGCATCAGAAGATAATAAAGTTTACTCAAGGCTTATCGATAGAGTAAAGCGGACTTACACATTTTTTTTTTAAAGAAAGTCATATGCAAACCGACCATATGGCCGACAAGTCCTCCACTCTCCTACATCCAGAATTAGTTTTGTTTCCAACCATGCCGAGACTCCAGTACATCCCTCGCTAAGTTAGCATGCCTATTGTTACGTGGCGCAAATGGAAGTAACTTGATCCATCTTTTGATGTCATCCACATGTGTACGGAGTTTAGTTCCTCCACTGTTGGAGCCGACCAGCCCTTGCAAACAATCACGATGATCAAAGAACACAAGTGAGTCACCTTGTTCGGATTCACTTGAACGATGTCGATCTCCCATTTTTCTAAGTATTCTGGTATTATTGGGGAAGTGGAAACCTAAGCCCAAACACTATGGGTTCTCCGAGCACTACGACACTCTCTAGCGACGGACAATAGGAATGTTCCCCTAAGTACGGAGCAAACATTTTAACCATCCCTATTATTTCACATTTCTCCTTCAACTTTACCAAATAGTTGTGCCAAAAGGCTCTCGCAAGCTTGCATATATTTATTTCCCCTTGCCTTGCCTTGATGGCTCATGCATTAACGAATGACGTCAACAGCCCTTCGATGTTGGGGTTTGGCTTTCGTGATCTCCGTTCGGGGTCGCGTCCGCCTCATGGTCACTCATAACCGACATATTTGGTTAAAAAAGAAAGGAGACAGACGAGAAAAAACTCGCTATTTTTCAAAAATTCGAAAAACAAAGTACGGACAACTGAAGGGGAACCCTATATTTACTGAAGACATTCTCAAATTCCATCAACTGTTGCACCTTGTCAAACTAATGCAAAAAGCCCAAGAGACACACCCAAAAAGGCACGCCTTAATCATGACATGTTACATCCCCTCATTTAACGCCATAACTGAATAGACATCTCATCAACATAACCGTTTCCTGATCGGCAAAATTTTGAGATTTATAGCTTTTCAGATGTATCGACAGTTCTTCCACAGCAATAGTGAAAGCCATACTTACTAAAGGCGTATCTTTTCTGGGAGTCTCTATGTTATACTCTGTTGGAATCTGTGAGGATCTCGTTATGCACAAATCATGAATTCAATAGCAAACATAAACCTATGCGCATCAGATCTAACACCCTTCTTCAACTTGTACTAGTGGAGCAACAAGAAGAAGATAAAGCTCGAATGAGAACTGAGAGAGAGAGATAGGCGGGGTGTATTTCACACGAGTCTAATGAATCTCTTCTCTTCTCATGAGCTTAATGATTTATATATAGAGCTACAGTAGGGACCCTTAGGAGATTAGAAATAGGGCTCCTTAATTAATTAGATTAACTATGGGTCAAGCCCACTCCTCTAATTAATTAAATAATATTAATTGGCAACAAACATTATATTATTGAACTCCCTTTTCCTAGCCCAAATTACATTTGAGACTCCAATTATAATTACTCGATTAACCTCCCCACGTTTAAGATATAATATCCATTAATTTATTCGATTATTGACAATCAAGAATTAATTAATTTATTATTATTTCACTGAAGCTAGCGCTTGTTCATCACATTCTTATTATGCCGGAACTTAATCCACCTGCAGGGTTTAGCATAACAATCCTTCATGAACTCACTCCGGGGACATCATCAAACTAACGCACATGGTGACCGTAAATATCCTAACAGCACATCCTACATATAGCAATTGATATAGCCATATAAAGATAAACCGGCCCAAAGGCTCTCTACTCGACCGGACAGTGGCTCTAACTGTTCGACAGGTCGACATGCATCCGTCGACATGTTCAAGTCGACTTCCTCCAGGTCGACTCTTAATAAGACTGATGATGAGAAATGGCAGATTCCATACAAGTCGACTCCCAGAAGTTGACTTTGTTCAGTCGACTTCCCGAAAGTCGACAGCTATCTGAGAAGACCAACAAGAGCATAGCCTCCGAATAACCAGAAGATCCCGGGTCGACTCGTCCATACTCGATGTCGACTCCTTGTACCTCGAGACGTGAGGCACACTGACGACTCCACATACTTGATACGTTTCTTGGAACCTCTGATCCTCCAATAGATAAGAATGAATCTTTTGATGACTCAGCAAGGAGGGGAGACGAATCGACCAGGGCAATTTAAGTAAGTGTTTCCTCCTATATAAAGATGGTGAGGTATCCCTAAACCCTAACTTTCTCTCATTTATTCTCCACTCTCCCTCATAGCTGTTGTGCAGCCTCTCTTCATCACTCTCATACTCACTTGAGTGTCGGAGGCTCTACGCCGGAAACACCTCCGGCGTTGAGTTTTTGCAGGTATTTACGCGATCTAGCAACGGTTCGAAGGCGATTCCAACAGATCTGAGCTCCTTACCACCGGTTCACTCCAGATCTGAGAGTAGACCCATCATATTGGCGCCGTCTATGGGGAGTTCTTGAAGGAATTAAGAGCTTTGCACCTAGCTCCGATCTGTGTCTGATGGCTGAGAAGGAAGGTTTGCAGAGGAACTTGAATCGGGAGTTTAGAGGAGCTTGGACAGACAGGAGACCACCACCTCTCTCTACCCCTCGACCTCCGGTGGTGCAGATGCTGGGAATACCGCCATTTGGAGGACCTCCGCCGCCGGGGATGAATCTGAATGGAGAAACGCCCATTACTCCACCCGGGATGAAGGTGCAAGTGTTGACCCAAGTAGAAACAAGTCAAAACCCTAATCCAAATGTTGGAGAAAAGGAGCTAACGGAGATGTCTCGACGCGAGGGAAAGCAGATCCAGGGGATGCCGGAGCCGACACAAACACAACCTCACGTCGAGGAGCAGACTCTGACGATGATGAGGTGCGAGATGCAAAAGATAATCGCCGACGCTGTGGCCGCCCAAATGAAGCAAGTGGCGCAGGCCGAGCAGAATCAGCGGGTCGGGCAGAACCTTCATGTCGAGCAGAACTCGCGGGTCGAGCAACTGCCCCGTATCGAGCAACAGGCCCAGTTGAATGTGCAGCAGAACAGGTGGGCAGACGAGGAGGAGTCTTCCGTTCGAACTATCAATCCACAAGCAAGAGACGAGACATTGGAACAGTTGCTGGCCCAGGTTCGCGATTTGCAGGCTCGAGTCAAGGGAAGGAAGAGCAGAGGAGCGAAGGAGCATCCATTCTCGCAACAGATCTTGAGAGCTGACTTACCTAAAGGCTTCAGGGAGTTGAACATATGGTACGATGGCTCTACTAACCCGTCTCGACATCTGAGGAGCTTTGAGAACATGGCGGTGCTCCACTGCTATAGTGACCCGGTGCAATGTCGCGCTTTCTTGACGACTCTGACAAGGTTGGCCCAGGACTGGTTTCACCAACTATCAGCTGGGTCGATTAAGGACTTTGACGGCTTCAGCTCGAGTTTTCTTAATCAGTTTGCAAGCGTGAAAGTGCAGGAGGAGTTCTACCTCTCGTTGATTAGCATGCAGCAGAAGAAGGGCGAGCACTACGAGAATATGTGGCAAGGTTTACAAAGGCATGTTCGAGTGCCCGACGGCAACAGGGGAGATCAAATCAGGAGGGCTGATGAGGGGACTACTACCAGGGTTATGTAAGAACTCTTTGGCCAAACGACCTGGTAGGAGTTTCGATGAGGTGTTGGGAAGATGTGCGAAGTACATGAATGTCGAAGAAGCAGAAGTCGACTACCAGCAAAGTATAAAAATGTCCCAGGTCGAAAGTCGAGACGACAAGAAGGAGAAAAAGATTCATTCAACAGGGGAAAGAAGAGGATCACCACGAGCTGATTGGGGTGAAGGGCGATCTAGAGGATAAAGGCCGATTCAATACACACCCCTGTTGGCCCCTCACGCGAGAGTTCTAGAAGTGATGAAAAGGGAGATTCGAGACGATGTCGTGAGATGGCCAACGACGAGAAGGGATGGACCAGTGAAGCCCAAAAGTAACTTGTACTGTCGATTCCACAAAGATTACGGGCGCAACACTGATGATTGCAGACATCTTAAGGACGAAATCGAGAGGCTGATAAAGGCGGGTCACCTGAAGGAGTTCATATACAAGGACCGCGAGAGGTCGAGCAGGAGGAGAGAAAAAAGCAAAATCCCTCGCACCAGAGATGGAGAAACTCCCACCGAATAGGGGAGTAATTAATATAATTTTTGGAGGATTGATAGATGGAGATTCCAATCGAGTGAAAAAGGCGTATGCTCGAGGCCGATATGCAAAAGTCGAGGTGCAGCAGGTCGACGAGAGTGGTCCGGTGATGAACTTTGGACCTGCCGATGTGGGGAAAGTCGAGAGATCACACAATGATGCCCTAATGATAACCGCAAAGATATCAGGGTACGAGGTGCAAAGGGTGTTTGTCGACACAGGAAGCTCAGTGAACGTGATTTTCTATGAATGTCTCAAAAGGATGGAACTCGACATCGAGCTTACACCCCTACACACGTCACTCTTTGGATTCAATGGATCAGAAGTCCCTCCCCTAGGAGAAACCACGCTCGCTGTGGCCCTAGGGGAGGGTGACTTAAGGAAGGTGAAGATGATAAGATTTGTGGTGGTTGACGTCGAGTCAGCGTATAACGTGATCCTTGGGAGGCCGGCGCTCAATGCTTTCCAAGCAGTGGTGTCAACTTACCACATGAAACTAAAGTTCCTCGTCGGAGATCGAGTGAGAAAAGCTCGAGGGGACCAGAAGTTAGCAAGGACATGCTATCAGATTGTGGTGAAAACCAACCAGCGGGCTGAAATCAGAGAGGGGAAGAAACCAATGACGAGTGAAAAGAGGCCGAGGGGAAGTGACCTCGAGCCCCACGGAGAATTGATGGAGATCCAAATTGGTGAAAGAGAGGACCAAACCACAAAAGTTAGAAGAGAATTGGAAGACGAGTTGCGAAAACAGTTGGTAGAATTATTAAAAGAATTCAGGGACATCTTTGCTTTTTCCCCTAAAGAACTGACAGGAATCGACCCGGAAGTCATGGAACACAAACTCAATGTCGACCCCCTTAGAAAGCCTGTGAAGCAGCGACTTAGACACCATGGTGCTGAAATCGACAAAGCAATTGAAGTCGAGGTGGACAAGTTGCTGAAGGCCAAACACATCAAAGAGACCCAATTCCCTAAATGGATATCCAACATGGTGATGGTGAGGAAGGCACTAAACAAATGGCTCATGTGCATCGATTTTCGCGACTTGAACCTAGCGTGCCTAAAAGATCACTATCCCTTACCAAGAATTTATCAGCTAGTCGACTCCACGGCTGGCTGCAAGTTGTTGAGCATGATGAACGCTCTCAAGGATACTACCAGATTCCCTTGGCCCCTGAGGATCAAAGTAAAGTAAGCTTCGTGACGAGCAAGGGGACATATTGCTATGTCTTTATGCCCTTTGGCCTCAAAAATGCAGGAGCAACTTACCAACGATTGATGGATCGCATGTTCAAACCTCAGATTGCTCGAAATATGGAAGTGTACGTTGATGATATCTTGGCGAAAAGCAAGTCCTCGACTTCACACCCAGACGACTTAAGGGAAACATTCAAAACCCTTAGGACGTTTGGGATGAAGCTGAACCCAAGCAAGTGCGCCTTTGGAGTAAGGGCGGGACGATTTCAAGGCTATGTCGTCACAGAACGAGGAGTACAAGTTCTGACGGGAAGGATTGCGGGCTTAAGCAGGTTCATTGCTCGAGCGGCCGAGAGGAGTTTTTCTTTTTTCAAATTACTCAAGAAGAAGACGGTTTTCAAATGGAGTGACGAGGTGCAGATGGCCTTTGAAAAATTGAAAAAGTTTCTGAGCGAGCTGCCCTTGCTGACCAAACTAGAACCAGGTGACGAATTGGTATTGTACATCTCGGTAGGGGAGTTTGCTTTAAGTTTAATGTTACCATGGGAAGATGGAAGTTCCCAACAACCAATCTATTACACAAGCCGAGTACTCCAAGGTGCGGAGACGAGATACCCCGAAGTCGAGGAAGCCACCCTGACACTGGTTAGAACGACCAGAAAATTGAGGCCATATTTTCTGAATCATACGATAGTTGTGAGAACAAACCTCCAGTTGGGAGAAACATTAGGTCGACCTACTGTCTCTGGTCGACTCGTGAAGTGAGCAGTCGAGCTGAGCGAATACTCTTATCAAATATGAGCCTAGATGAGCTATTAAAGCCCAAGCTTTAGCTGATTTCATTCGGGAAGGCACCAAGGGAGAGAAGAAGAAATGGATAATGCATGTCGATGGGTCCTCTGCTGCCAAAGGGTCTGGTTTAGGAATCGTCCTCATATCTCCCGAGGGCGAGCAACTTGATTTTTCCATCAGAATGGGGTTCAAAGCCTCAAACAATGAAGCGGAGTATGAGGCACTAATCAAAGGGATTCCACTCGCAATTGGTGGTGGAGCAACAGAAATTGTAGCACATTCCGACTCGCAACTCGTCGTGGGTCAGGTGTTGGGGAACTGCGAGATAAAGGAGGATAGAACGCTGAAATATGTCGAGGAGATTCAGAGCCTTGTACAAGGCTTGCAAATATTTGAGCTAACACAAGTCCCGCGAGAGGAAAACAAACGAGCCGACTGGCTCGCACGAATGGCGAGCTCAAATGAAGGAAAGATGGGAAGCCACATCACCACCATGCACTTAGAAGGAAGTGTCCTGAGTGAGACAATGGAGGTTGACGAGAAGGAGAACTGGAGAAGTCCGATTTAAGAACTCTTACAACGTCAAGTACTTGTAGGAGACAAGCAAGAGGTAGAGAAGGTTGCTCGATACTTGAGCAAGTATTTCGAAGTCGACGGGGTCTTATACAAGAAGTCGTTGGTTGGGCCCCACCTACGATGTATTTCTGAGAAAGAAAGAATTCATGTCCTAAAGGAAATCCATGAAGGATGCTGCGGAGCACATGTCAGGTCTCGAGCCTTGGCTGGAAAAGCCATGCGAGCGGGCTACTACTGGCCAAAGATTCGGACAATGGCAGAACAATTGGTCCAAGGTGCGAGAAATGCCAGCGACATGGACAGATCACACATATCCCGGCCGAATACATGACGACAATAAACTCTCCTATCCCCTTCGCCCAATGGGGAATCGACATGGTAGGCCCATTGCCGATGGGGACAGGACAAAGAAAATTCTTGATAGTCGCAGTCGACTACTTTAGCAAGTGGGTCGAGGCAGAACCCTTGGCCCGAATGACGGAGGAAAAAATGATCCAGTTCTTATTCAACAACATCTGTTGTCGATTCGGAGTTCCAAAAGTGCTAATCTTAGATAATGGAACTCAATTCTAGGGAAAGCGGATCCAAGCCTGGTGCCTCGACATGGGAATTAAACAATGGTTTACTTCGGTTGCACACCCTCAAGCAAACGGGCAAGTCGAGGTAACAAATCGAACAATTCTCCAAGGATTGAAGAAGAGATTGGAGAAAGCGTTGGGAGCCTGGGTCAACGAGTTAATAACAGTCCTATGGGCCTATAGGACGACTCCTAGGAGCTCGACAGGACAATCTCCGCTTCACACGGTTTATGGGATGGACGCACTTCTGCCCGTAGAAGTCGGCTTGGACTCCCACAGATCGACGTTCTATGTAGTAAAGAAAAATGAGGAGATGATTGAAGAGGCTCTAGACCTAATTGAAGAAGGCCGGGAGGAAGCTTGGGTGCGATCCGTTGAATACAATCAGAAGATGCGAGCAACATTCGACAAGAAGGTCCGAACCAGACGTTTTCAAGTGGGGGATCTCGTCCTCAAACGAGCCGACGCTCTCAAACATGTCTGGAAACTCGAAGCTAATTGGGAAGGACGCTATACTATCATGAAGGTGCTTGAGAGAGGTGCATACGAGCTCGAGGATGGAGAGGTTCGACAACTCCCACGATCCTGGCACGTGATCCATCTCAAACGCTTTTACGCTTAAGGCAATGTTTCAAACCTCTTTTTGTACTGAACAATGTTCGAACCAAATTCAATGATGAAATGAATCTCAAGTTTATGCTTCAATTGTGTTTCTTATGTTTATGCGTTGACTTTATTATGATCGCCTGAAAAATTGAATTTTTCAATACGGCTAAGTAGCCGGCTAACTCCCCAGTGATTATGAAATCAATTCAAACAACTATGAAGTTGTACACTCTCGAGCGGAATCTCGAGCAGGCTACGAAGCCTTCGACTAAGAAGTCTGTCACACCCCGCCTGACTACTAGCTTTGAAAAATCAGAGTAAAATTTTTGTTTTTAATTTTTGAAAGAATGTGCGAGCTGGGTTTTCGAAAATACTGACTTATTGCGGGATGTGGCAGATAAAAACTTAAACTGAACTCGGGCTTGCCCG
>BKCP01008316.1:2079-50805 GCA_008636005.1 Striga asiatica
TTTTACCATTATGAGAAATATGATTATGGTATTTTAAATGCAAGTTTAAAGAAAATCTGTTTTAATTATGTCTAAAGAAGTATTAGACAAAAAGTTTAAAGATAAACGGATTTTTAAGATGATGAGTTTGAGTAGCATCCCGAGTTAGTCGCAAAAGATTTCAAAAGAGTTAAGTATATTCGAAGTAAAAGTTGCGAAAAATTTACTCTGATAAGCGGGGTGTTACAGTGTGTGTGTGTAAAACTTTTAGATTTGTTAAAAATGCATAAAATCAAGTATAAGACTTTTTGGGTCATATGTCTTATTATAAATCAATTAATTGTATATCTTTATATTATATTATATATAATTATGATTTTTTATTAATATTATAATCAAATATTATAATTTATAAATTCATCAGTTATATTGTTGAACCAACTATACTGCCACATAAAATTTTGTTCTTAAAAATTTTTAAAAATATATTATTTCAATGATTTTATTATCAATGCTTTTTTCTTAAATATTTTTTTTTAACTTATTGTGATTGTATTAATGTGTTAAAAATGTATTATAAATGATAAAGATGATAAATTATGAAAGTATAATTTATATTTTATTATTTTGATGATATACTTTTTCAATTATGTCTCCATTATGAAATTATTTTGGATCCACCAGTGCAACTAGGTTTCTAATGGAACTTCCATTGAAACTGTTATAATTCAATTGACTGTTTTTTCAACGGTTGAAATATGGCCAGAAAAAAGTTTCAACGAAAATTCACACAACAATAAATAATGGCAATTGGAATCATTAAATCCATTAAAATTTCAATGTAATTCCATTTGATCTCTGATGGAATAACTAATGAAATTTTCAATGAAAGTTATACCAATGAAATATCCATTGATATTTTTAGTGGAATAACATACTGTAGGATTTTTCATTGCAATATACCATTTTTTCGTATTTCTTCTTAAACATTAAAATTTTTATTTTGTTATTTTCATTATTAATTAATTGTGTTTACAAATATTGTATACAAAATATATTAAACACATGAACTTTTTAGTCCATGCATATTTTTTAGAAATCACTCATTCTTTTATCACAAGATTACTTATTAATTTATTAATTGAGTTACATTTCTTACATATTAAATATTAAAGAATAAAAATAATTATTTTATATATGTAATATGATATTTGTATATCACCTAAAAGTACAAATAACTACAGTGATAAAAGTACAAATAACTATTGTCTATCACTTAAAACTTACATATAGAACTAATAAGCACAAAAATAACAATCGTTGAATAATTCGACTCCTTTACATTGATAAGTACAAGTTTTAAAAGTTTTATATTTAATTTTATTGATTATAACTTTTCTATTTATTGCCTTTTTTCATATTCATAAGTAAGTGTTAACTTAATTATATTTTTAATATTATTCTTCATATTTAATATTTTTTTTTACATTATAGTTCTTTCATTTGATTTTTTAAATAATATATATATATATATATATATATTTCAATTAATTGTAATATCTTTATTTCATTATATATAATTAATATTATGTCAAAGTAAGTGTATTTTAGGTAGTTCATTTTTTAATTAAAAATATAAAATAAGATGAGTATTACGGCATTACTAATTTGCCATTAAAAATGTGTCAAAATAAGGGTTGATTTTTAGGAGATGTAGAATGTTTTGTTCATGTATTTGTATTAAATTAATTAAATAGTGGTTATTAATTAAAAATATAAGATAATTTGGTTTTTAGTGTATTTTTATTTTGACATTAATAATATGTCAAAGTAAGGGTACTTTAGGTAGTTCATTTGTTAATTAAAATATAAAATAAGATGAGTATTATTGTATTACTAATTTGTCATTAAAAATATGTCAAAATAAGGGTGTTTTAGACAGTTAATATTTTTACAAAATCACTCGTCCTTTTATAATAGTATAGATTTAAAAAGGCGTTATCAACTTATTAGCAGATATACTAAATATTTAAGTTTTATTTACACTAATAACAAAATTTGTTGACAAAATTAAATACTTATTTTTAGACAATATAGATTCTGTGCGATATTGTATTATCAAATAATAACGTACGTGTTTAAAGCGCTCTTCAACTCTCAGCCATTACCCCATCAACCGCCCACTTTAATTTAACTACGACCAAATCCAACCTCCCGACTCCGACGATTTTCAGTCGGATCGGCAGACTAGCTCGTCCACGGTGGTGCGATGCACGGGTGCATGGACAACGTGAATCAGCAGACTACGCTCGTCCCACGATGGTGCGATGGATGACGCACGGACTTCGAAGAGGTGGCTTATCAAAGACGGCACATCAAATCTCAATTGACCTGCTTTTGGGGAAATTACCTAAAGACAAAGAGACCGACCGGTGATCCTGCAGCTAAGCAATAGGCAGCAATAGAATGGGAACAAGGAATAAGCGGTCTTATCTGCTGGTGACGGAAACGAAGGGACCGAACTGAAGGGAACCGAGGCGAAGGGAAGGGAAGAGTTAAACGACTAGAAATGGTTAGCTACACCGGAACGAAAGGACCGAGCTAACGAATCTAAGAGAAGAGTGCTCGGCTCTTTCAGACTCTTCGCTTAACAGCGTGGCTCGTCCAATGGCAGCAAGCCCAAAGGCCTTACCTACAACGTGAAGGGCGGCGGGAAGAATTTAAACATTATTTTTGGTAGAAGGCGCGACTAACCAAGAACTCGTTCTTGAGGCAGTGGATCGGTGGCTCAACATGAGCGTCATTGGTGAGGATGACATTGGAGGGGGCGATGGTTCCGGCTACGGTGCCGCTGACGGTTGTATCGTCGGTGAAGGAGATGCAAGGTTGAAACAATTGGAAGAACGGTAGCAAAAGTACTGTAGCGAGCATATTTTTAGGGAATCGGATGAGCAGCATATGTCGAGTGTATATGATACGCCAAACTGTCCCGAACTGCTGGATCACTTCTCTCGAAGTGGGTTGTGCCTCCTCAATCGCCGATTACCTGCAAAACACACCGGGAGGGGAATCCTAGTGCGGGCACTCCGACGCTCAAGTCAGTGGGATATCCGAGAGAGAATGGTTGTAGCGCCCCATTTGTTCCGGATTATTTTTGGAATTATTATTATTTATTTTATTTGTCCGGATTTATTTTTATTCATGCTCGCGTATTATTTTTTTTTAATTTCAATTATGTGCTCGTAATTGTCTTATTGTATAATTGAATAATTTTAATATCGAGCCGGATTATAAATTATTTTTAATTATTAAACGAACCAAACGAGCGACCAAGCCAAACTGAGAGCCCGGACCTGCACCCGCGCGACGCCGCCCGGCCTACGGCCCGCCCGCTTGACCAAGCATCTAAAAGCTTGGTTTGAATTTCAAAATCTCTCCATATCAGCCCTTATCCCCCATTTTGTGCTCTTTGACCAAGAATTAAGGGGAGTTACAACCTTCCATGTTTGATAAAAGGTGACCCCCCTCTCTCTTCCTCTCTCTCTCTCTCTCTCACACACGTCACCCTATTTTTTTCTCTCCCTCTCTCGGCATTTTCTCCTCCTCTTCCCCTCAAAGTTTCAGCCCTCATCTCATCACCCTCTCTCACTCTCCCTTCTCTCAAACTGCCGGAGAATTCAACGTCCGCCGCTACCGCACGCACACCCGAGACGACGCGCGAGAGCCACGACCCCGCCGCGTCCTACCCTCCGTGAGCTGCAACCTCCAGCCACCACGCATGATCCAAGGAGTTCCCGAGGACCTCTGGACCTCACCCTTGCCGTGCGAGCCGACCCCCAACGCCGAGCACGCCTAGCGGACGAGTTCTCCGCCCGTGGGAGCCGAACCTAGCCTTGCCGCGCCCGTGTCACTTTCTCCCCTTGGTGTTTGATAGCCTACTAAACTCCGTGAAATATTATGTGTTTCATATGTGTCATGGCTGAATATATGATATTATATGTGTTTTGGTAGCAAAATGTTAATATAAGATATTATTTTTATATTCATGTATTGGATATTTAGGGTTTAATTTGAAACCTATATGATCTGATGTTTACTCATGGAAATCTTGTGGATTATGAAACATATGAGTGTCCTTGTGATAACGGTTTTGACCTTATGTCATTTGGAGTTCTAGATATCGAGTTATGAATTTTTTCACTTGGTGTTACTATTATTGATTGAGAAATTTGTGATAAATCGAGTTGTTGTCCAAAAATTCTGAATTTTAATATGTTGTTCTTGCTATGTATCTTGTTATTGTGTATAAATTTCATAAATTTTGGAACCCATTTTCTAGGGTAAATATTTAGTTTAAAATTTTTGCAGAATCTTGTATAAATCATGAAAAATCGACCCCTGCTGAAAATAGTTGAATTTTGTTTTATATGCTCATTTGATAATGTGCTATGTGATATAAAAATCCCAGATTTTATTGAGTTCGTTTTAATGGGTTTTTGATAAAAATATGATTTCCGCTGAATCTTGCAAAAATTCCTATAAATCGTGTGTTTAATGTTTGGAGTTGAACATTTTATATGTTGATCCTCACTTGCTATGGTTGTTTCATTAGGTCAGACTTTAAATTCATGCTTGTTTTTGCTTTAATCTTGTTTTAATTTTATAAAATCACATGTGTAAGTGTTATGGCTGATATTTGGTGATATTGATATGTTCAGTAATGAGAATTTGGTGTTAAAATTTTCGAACCTAACTCGTTCATTTGCCTGTTCAACTAGAAAACGTGGGTTAATTGTCAATTTGCTCGAAATATTGGTTGGATAGGTTAACTTATGAATTTTGGCATGAATTTTAATATATGATATCCTCTTGGCATGTCTTGTAAGTGGTGTAAATTTCATGATAATTGGATGAGTATATTATGAGTGGCCTTTCCGTGTGTTTTTCCTTTTTGGTTTGAGTCGAGTCGAATGTTCCATAATTCCACGAGAATTTCCCACGAGCCACTTAGTCGACGAGTTCGACTAAGTTCGTGTGATCGTTGAATTAGTTGTAATTGAGAGGTTATCTTGATTCGTGTAGGTGTTCCGAGGTGTTGACCTCAAACCCTGTCCTTTCGAGCTTTGTTTGTGAATTATCACTGCTATCAGGTGGGTACATTTACGTTGTATCTATAATTATCGCACTCGTTATTTTGTATAAATGTTCGTTTCGATAGCTGCTGTATTCGTGAGAACCATAGTCTAGGTGTCCCATTGATAGTGCCTTTGACGAATACATAAACATTGAGAGGTCGCATGCCCGTTGCAAGTCAGAAGGTGGACGCCCTGATCCGTGTGTTATTCGGGGGGAGGGGGAGGGAACAGCTCCACTATCTCCCGAAAATGATCCAATGATCCGTGTGTTGTTCGGGGTGGGAAGGTTTCCGGTTACATCCTTGCCGATGTCTGGTCGGAAGGTTTGTTGTATGTACATAAGAGGTTTGCGATAGGGCCGAGTAGGGAGTTAGACATGGATTCTATGCATACTTTATTTATGGTTTTGAATCTTTATGCGGGATATACTGTGCGGTAATGGTGAGCATAATAGTTTTGCTCACTCCATTCTTTTTCTTCATGTCACATTTTCTCTTCTTTAGGTTGAGTATGGCTGGTGGCGGCGGTGTGAAGACGATCGAGTGGTGGTCATTTGTTGTTGTGTTCTCGATATCTTATGCTTCCGCCTACTTTATGATTTTGTTGAACTGTTGCTTATGACTTCGATTATTTCCTACTTTGATTGGACATATTGTTATTGTCAAATTGAACTTTTGAAATTATGTCTAACTTTCTGGTTGGTATTTAAACTTAATAAATAAATTGGTTTAAATTTATATGTCTATTAATTTATGCATGTATAAGTCCAACCTATGTGTTCGTATTTGTTTAATTGTCCTTGGTAGTTAAGTAGCACCCGTTGAGAATTAAATTTTAAATATGAGATTTTGTGAAAATTTTACTCTGATTTTCATAAATATATTTGGTAAATCCTTTAAAATAAAATGGGGCGTTACAGTATGGTATCAGAGCTAGTCTGCATTTCTGTAGACTGTGTGTGTTTAATGACCATTTGACCACTAGTTTCGTCTCGCCGCGCCAACTCGAGGTATGAGTTTCATTGTTTTACTTATCAAATATGGGGCTTAGGAATTTATCCTCCTGCTTTTAACATTCTTGAACTCTAGGCGAGTTGTGAACTTTAGTTCTATGAACTTGAACTCTAGTGGCGTAGAGTTAAGTTCTAGCTTGAGAAGTTATTGATTGGGAAATTTGGTATGATGTTATCGAGTTAAATTATGTTTACAACTGTTCTCTCAGTATAAATTTAGTGTATTCTAGGGAGGACCAGTCACAAGCCATCTCGAAAAGAGAAGGCTTAAGTGAAGGGAGCAGACAACCGAAGAAGTCCCAGGTGTGTGGGATATTCGGAAGTCTGTAACCATTTTTAATAAGACCATTAGACGCGTGTTAGAACACAGTGAATGAGGACCGGGAGTGAAGTCTAGGTGTCGGGTCCATGTTGATGATCCGAACACTTTTGCTTGTGGATCCGTGGAGAACGAGATAATGGTTGATTTTCCCATTTTTTAATTCGTACGTATTATTCGTTCGTTTTTCGTTGTTTGGATTTGAAAATCCGTTGGTTGGTCGGGTATATATTGCTTCGTATGCTCGTTCTATTCGTGGGTTGCTTTCGTGAATTCTTCGTGGATATTCGAAACTCTCAATTTAAAAAATTCGGGTCTTGAATCGCTGTGATTAAATCATGTAAGTCAAAGCCTTGTTTTGTTATCCAAACTCTTATCTCGTGTTGATTGAGATTCGTTTGAGTGTGGAGCTTGAAATCTTTATTCGTGACCCTTGTATCGCTAGTTGTTCGTCGTTGTTTTTGACCTTCGAAACTCGACCAAATATTTTTGAACTCTTCTGATGAATTAAAGTTCAATCGCTTATGTTCCATCTCAAGCAGGAATCATGTTATTATCGTTTTTATTTTGAGAATTGTGGCCAAAGTTTGGCAATTGCGCTTCCAGTTTTCTGGTTCTTCGATCTTCTAGGCGATCTGGTTTCATTTCTGTGGTTGAGGCTTGAAACCCCATCGTCTCTTTTTGAAGTCTTCATATAAATTGTAGATCAACCTGTTGGCTTTCATGAGGAAAAAGAATCGAGTGTTTATCATTTTTATACTGAGAATTGTGTCAAAAATTCGATCATTGCGCAGTCAGTTTTTCGTTTTAATCGCAGAAGTTTGAGCCTGTCGTTTTTGCTGTTTTTGGCCTGTTTCTGGTAACCTGGAAATCTTGACGTCTTCTTATGAGCTGTAGTTATATCTCTTAGGATTCTAATGGCACAAGATTCATTTAAATATCTTTTATGTACAAAGAGATACGTTCAATATACGAACGTCGTGCAATCTTCTTTTCCGAAAAAATTGACAGCAGGTTTAATGTGTAAATTTGACCTGTTGTAGCCCCTTACCTGCCTGTTCGCGCCTTTGCCGCCAGAGTGTCTTTCGCTTGCCTTTGATTAATTCCTTTCACTTGGTAGTCAATTTGAATTGTTTTTCGAGACTCCTCTTGGTTATTCAATTTTTGGCAATTTCGCTAGATTTTCCTTTCCTTGCGTAGAATAAGATTTCGGATGGAGTTAAGCATCTTAATTTTTGTTGATCCTTATCTTTTTTCGTAATTTAGGAATATTGTTTCGTGATACCTCTTAGTTGACGCGAATATTTTAAAACGCGGATACCATCGCAACTCTCGAGAGAAATTCGACCACGAGGAAGAAGAAGAGTACATATTCAACTGTGATCGAGGCGAACGTAATTACAGACAGACGAGCTTGGAAGCCAACACCTAGCGGATCGACACGAAGGACTCAGACGCATGACTTGGCATGACAAGAAACCCGTAGACATCCAAATCTAGGTCGTGTAGTAATGCGTCGCTATGAAGGGAGTCAAGAAGATTCATTTCCATGAAACGAAGTCGACAACAATACCAAGAAGAGTATTTCCACCTTAAAAGATTACGAAGGGTTTCTTTTTTTTTTTTTTTTTTAAAGGAGGATAGTCAAGTCTAGTACAAGCACGTCGTGAGGTGTAGAGCCGTCTTCGTTTTTGAACTGTGTTCATCATAAATCTTTGAAAACTGTCATTCTTTTCCTTCAGAGTTTCGAGAGTGATCCTTTGTATTTCTTGGACTTGTGCAATCCTTCAAAAACTCTTGTTATGATTTGTTTGGAGTTTCCATTTCAAGATTTGCAACCTTAGGTATTAATTAGGACGAGTACTTTCATTTTCCCACTTGTCTTATATCGTTCTTTCGATTGTGTTTATGTCATTCAGAATCGGTATTCCATTCATACCCAGATCGATTTGTCGTGGTCTTTATTGTTGACGACATGGGCCATTTTCGAAACCCGATCGAGACGAATCAACTGAGAAGGGTGATTAGCTGCCATCAAAGAGTTAGAACGTGTTCAATGAACTGAGGATGGTTGGGGCATTTCGAAGATCAATTCGACACCTAGCTACAACCAATGGAAGATAAAAAAAGGTCCGACGGACCAGAAGAGGCTTTATGATGAGATCCAGAAACGTGAAAATCTTAGCAGTGTAGAAATTGAGCTCGTTTAGGACTGCCAGCACGATTAGCTACCGGCGAAAGGGCTAACGTGACGGCCGACACTGTTAGTCGAAAAAGTCATGCGAGCTGACCATTTTCATTGTTTGGCAATGACCGCTGGGTTGGGATTATTCCTAGATGAGGATGCCGATATTCAATTTCTTTAGGAAAATTCCTCCATATCTCTAATGTTTGATATCCGCTTGAAATTGTATGGATTGGGAAAGAGGTGGTGAACATGGAACTTGATTTTTATGTCTTGTGATTACTTGAAAGCCCTGAACCTTTCGAGGTTGTTAATACCTAAATGCTGGGGGAAATTGTCTTTGTTGAACCCTAATGTTTGTTGTTTTAAAGGTTTTGTGAAAACCTTTCCTTTTGTGTTACCTCGGATATTACGAACCCTGAATTAGAGAAATTCTTTTCTGTACCTCGAACCGAATGTCGTCCCTGACTGGGTGTGTAACACCCCGCCTTGACTAGCTTTGACTTTTAAAAATCAGAGTTAAATTTTTGCTTTTTTTTTTCGAAATGTCGTGCGAGCTTATATCCGAAAATACTTACTATCTTGCGGGATGTTACTGAAAACTTCGTATCTTACTATTTCGGACGTAATGAAAACATGAAACCAATCAAACCACTGTGGCGATAATGGAATTATACATGCAGTCCGATAGTCTCGCACTGATAGTCTAGCGGAAGCTTAAAACTGATAACATGCATCATACACGCATATACATAAATATTGGTTCATGAATATAGGACATAAAATGTGGGTAGAAATGTCCTCGCCTCATGACCACGCTTGCCACGAATGCTCACCCGGCACGATGGACTCCGTCACCTGAAATAAGAAAAATTGTGGGAGTGTGAGCACATCTGCATGCTAGTGGGAAAACAAGAATTGTAATAATCTTAGCTGTAAACATAAACTTTAAAGCAACATAAAATAAATAAGTTGTACTGTACTGTAAACTTTTCTTAAACTTTAACTTTGGTCAAAGGACCCTTCTCGGCCTCAGCCGCTCGTGTGCACAACCCGATCTGCGGGTACCAGGTGGAATATTAAAGCTCTTAGGTCGGCCTCCAAGCCTGAGAGATATAACTGCCTCGAACATACCTCAGTCATGGTAAAGTAATTAGAGATGATGTGGAATCCAGTACATGACCCTCACATCTCCGCAGGACAAGTACTGAATAAGACAACATCAATAATACACTATATCATGGCTTCAATATATAAGAGTTAAAAATATAAACTTTTCTTTTCTTTTCTTTTCTATAACTATGGTCAAAAGTCCCTCAGCCCTCGGCCGCTCATTTGCACAACCCGATCTGCGGGTACTAGATGGAATATTAAGGCCCTTAGGTTGGCCTCTAAGCCTGGGAGAACTCACTGAACTACAAACGGGATAATTCGACTGTTCGGGTAGATATCTTACTCACGTACCTTATACAGGATAACTGAAATGCGCAACGTAATGCCCTGTAAAGGCTCCCACCTGATATACTGAAATTTTCTGTTGCAAGTGCTTGGATACTGAAGTAGTTGTCAGAGGCTCGACTCTCCTTAAGCTACATAAACATATAAGCAAATATATGCTAAGTATATGCTCGGAATTCTTAATGATATGCCATGATGCTCGGTTCGACACGCGACTGACTTGATGAGCAAGCAAGGAGATTTGGGCGTCTTAGTTTGGTTAGGAGTTTGAATAAAAAGGTATGTGCTTAGTATTTTATATATTTTGGTAAGTCTTGATAAGCAAGATGTTTAGTTGCCTTAGGATTTATTTACTTGCATGATTTTGCACTTCTTCTTAGACTAGGATTAGATTTATTTTAGCATCTATAAATACCCATGTACTCTAATATTTTCGAACATGTTGATAAGTGAATAGAAAGTCGAACGTTTGTTCAAAGTTCTTGTGTGTTTTCTCTCGTGAGTTTACATAGAGTTCGTGATTGGAATAGGACCAACATCCGAGTTTTGTCACACCTATCGCGAAGTACGAAGGCGTCGGCGCGCATATTAGCAACCTATCACGAAGGAACCAAGGCGTCGGCGTGGGTTTCGAGCAATTGAGTTGGATAGAACACACGATCCTTCATCATTGGTGCTTTCATTGAGAGTGATTGATCGTGTGTTGAGTTAAACGCCACACCTCGCGATCGACCACGGCATTGAGCAGCCCCAGGACCGACCACGACGATGATGACGGATGATCGAGGAGGACACGCGTATCACGCGCGACACGACAATAAGACGACCGAGGCTATGCGCGACCGAAGCTCACTATGCCTACGTTTACGGGGACCGACCCAGATGCGTGGTTAAGTCGAGCCATGCAATTTTTCAAGATCAATGACGTGCACAAGTCCGAGAGAGTCAAGATCGCCGCCTATTATCTCGATGGTGAAGCAAACACATAGTGGCAATGGGTGTCACATGTATACAGAAACAAAGGCGAGCACATCCGATGGAGAGATTTTAAGAAGGATTTGGTCACACGTTTTGAGACGAGTGACTATTATGACTATGACGAGGCACTCTCCCGAATACGACAGAACGGTAGCCTCCAAGACTACCAAAAGGAGTTTGAGCGCATTGCAAGTCGGGTGCGAGGTTGGCCCGAGAGCGCATTGGTAGGCGCGTTCATTGGGCTCAAAGTCGAGCTTGCAGCTGAGGTACGATTGGACAGGCCAAGGTCGACACGAGCTGGCATGGAGTCCGCGCGATTGCACGAGGACCATATTGTCGTGGTGCGCAAGGCCAACAGAGGCGAGGGTCGCACGGACGCACGGCGCGCGAGCGCTGTAGCCGACGAGACGCCCCCACGGGCCGAGACCAAGCCAACCGACGATGGCGCACGAAACACGAGCCACATGCGATGGCTTACTACCGAGGAAATCCAACGACGGCGCGAGAAAGGATTATGCTTTACGAGCAATGAAAAATTCACGTCGGGACATAGATGTGCGGGAAAGCAAGTGTTCTTGCTTGAATTTGATGAGGATGAGCCAGAATGAGAAGAGTACGAGCACACCGAGCGAGAAGACACCTTGCTACATGTGATTAAGAGCAAGAAGTGGGACACAAAGAGAGGTCCTAAGATGATACGGTTCACGGCGACCGTACAAGGCAAAGAGCTTGAAGTGCTAGTGGACAGTGGTCAACACTAAATTTCATAGGCAAAAAATTGTCCAAAGGGTTGAAGACGCCGGCGACGAACATAAAGCAGTTTGGGGTGAAGGTTGCGAATGGAGAAGAACTCAAGAGTTCCGAGCTATACAAGAAGGCTCTGATATACGCACAAGGCCATGACTTAAAGGTTGATCTGTACGCTTTACCTTTGATGGGACCGGACATAGTACTTGGAGTGCAATGGCTCGAGACATTGGGGCCTATCATGACGGAGTACAAGAAGGCCACCATGGAATTTGGGCGAGCCCGAAAGCGAATCAAGTTGCAAACTGAGGATCCAGGAGAAGAGCCCGAAGAAGTTGAGGAGATCAATTTCATCATCCTTGAGGACAAGAAAATTCTCGAAGAGGGCGAGAATGATGAAGATGTGGTCATTGGCCCTTGCGAGCCCGAGGACGAGACTCACGATGGCCTCGAGGGATGGCGCGAGACTAGGCGAGAAAGAGCCCGAGGAAGTGCTAAAAGGGTGCGAACACGCACTAAGAGGCGTGCACCGGCAGCGCACGGCAATCGAGACGCGAGGCGTGTGGATCTAGGCCGGGTGAAGAAGAGATACGAGGCGGGAAGTGTGCACGAGTGTGAGCAATGGGCCGACGATGACTGCGAGAAGATAGTGCCCGGGAAGGTGGGCGAGTGGTGCAAGTCATGCGCAAGGGAACGGCTCGCACGACGAATGGAGGCTAATGCAAACGGTGCACGAGGGGTGGATGTAGGGTGCATAGCGTGCACGTCGGGCGGCTGCGACGAGGCCCACGCGCGAGTGATGACGGGTGCAACAATGAGCAGGGTGATCGGGCGCAAGCAGGGCGTGACGGTTGGAACCACGCGTGAGGCAATAGGTGAGCGCGAGCGAATGGCCGAGCGAACGGGCGTGAGCGGCACTCGCGCGGGTGGCGAGGACGTGCGCAGGATTGCACACGGGTGCGCAGCGCGCATGAAGGGCAATGCATGGGGCACAGGCGCAAGCCATGGCACGCACGAGACCGAGGCTAACGAGGAAAAGGACTAGCGCGCAATCGCAGGCGGCTAGGGTTTTGACACGCGACCGACTTGATGAGCAAGCAAGGAGATTTGGGCGTCTTAGTTTGGTTAAGAGTTTAAATAAAAAGGCATGTGCCTATTAGTATTTTATATATTTTGGTAAGTCTTGATAAGAAAGATGTTTAGTTGCCTTAAGATTTAATTACTTGCTTGATTTAAGACTTCTTCTTAGACTAGGATTAGATTTATTTTAGCATCTATAAATACCCATGTACTCTAATATTTTTGAACATGTTGATAAGTGAATAGAAAGTCGAACGTTTGTTCAAAGTTCTCGTGTGTCTTCTCTCGTGAGTTTAAATAGAGTTCGTGATTGGAATAGGACCAACATCCGAGTTTTCTCACACCTATCGCGAAGTACGAAGGCGTCGACTGGAGTATTAGCAACCTATCGCGAAGGAACCAAGGCGTCAGTGCGGTTTTCGAGCAATTGAGTTAGACGGAACACACGATCCTTCATCAACACAGGCACACACGATGCGCGGGGCGGGTGTGCACGCGCGAGAGAAGACTGCGCGACCTTAGTCCTCGAGGACTAAGGCAAGGCGCGCGGGCGGTGGGGGATGCGAGGCGGCGTTACTTGCGGCTAGGGTTCTCTACTTGGAGTGCAAGACAAGATCACTTAGGATCCTCTAGATATTTAGTTTCCTTCTTTTCATAAGATTTATAGATTGTTTAGGATACTTAATATGTTATTTGCTTTACAAGAGTTATAGCAAGATTAGGACTAGATCTATTTGATGCCTATATAAAGGCCCTTCATCTTGTTATTTTCCATCATTCAAGAATTAATACAAAAACCCGAACATTTGTTCAAACACTTTGCCTTAGATTTCTTCGTGATTCCTTTGCAATTTTATTCGTTTCGAGGGGCGCGGGTGTGTGAACCTCCGAGACAACTATCGTCGGTTCAAGGCACGAGTGTGTGGCTTATCGGCAATCGGGACACGTGATCTTCATCATTGGTGCTTTCATTAAGACTATCTAGATCGTGTGTCTTTTTCCTTTCCCATTCTTTCTCTTTTCCATCTTATTATTTTCGTTCGAAACTGAAAAAAAAAAAAAAAAATCTTCAAGACGAGTCCTCGAAGCAAGGAGCGTAAGCAAGAAAAGAAAGCCATGGCCTACAAGGAGATGAAGGACAAAATCGATAATCTAGATGTTCAAGTACGAAGCATGAGCGAAGCGATGGATACTCTAGGCGAAGGGCTCGACACAACCAAGACATCGGTTCGTGATTTGATGGAGAGCATGAACCGAAGGTTCGATGAGATAGCTTACAACTTCCAACACTATGCGCGACCACCGCCGCGGCAACCGAGGCGCGAACAGCCCGATGGGGAAGAACTTCGGCGCGTCGAATATGAGCCAGAGGAGGACTTCGAGCAGCGGTCACAAGCGTCCAACATCCACGAGCGCCCAAGGCTCGACAAACCAAGGCTCACGCTGTCCATCTTTACCAGCTCCGACCCCGAGGCATGGCTCAACCGAGCCGTGCAATATTTTGAGCTCAACGAAACCGAGGATAATGACCGTGTGCGATATGTGGCTTATTACCTAGACGACGAGGCCAACTTGTGGTGGTAATGGCTCACAAGTGTTTGCCGCAACCGGCAGCGAGTCATCAGGTGGGGAGACTTTGAACGCGAGTTACTCACGCGTTTCGAGACATCTGAGTACCACAACTATGACGAAGCACTCTCACGCATACGTCAGTCCGGCATCTTGCGCGACTACCTAAAGGAGTTCTAAAGACTAGCGTGCCGCGTACGAGGCTGGCCTGAGACCACACTGGTTGGGGCATTCATTGGCAGCCTAAAATTCGACTTAGCCGCGGAAGTTCGTCTGGAGCGGCCCGAGTCAATGCATGTGGCCATGGAGGTTGCTCGACGCTGAGACGACCACCTCGCCGCCACTCGAAGGGATGGGCCGATGCGCGTTTTCTCGAGCCGCGACGCACAAGCAACACTGTACCGAGCATTCGGCCATCGAATAACGCTCGACCACCGATCCCAGAAGTCAAGCGATTGTCGGTCGAGGAGATGAGGCGCCGACGTGAGAAAGGGCTTTGTTTCAAGTGCGAAGAGAAGTTCACACCGGGCCATCGATGTAAGCAAGCGTTTGTAATCGACATCATCGACTCGGATGAGGAAGAGCCCGAGATTGAAGAAAGCGAAGTCGAGATTGAGGTGCTCGAAGAAGAAGCCGAGATCTTAATGCACACAGTAGCTGGTACTCGTGGGCCGAGGACAATGCGACTACCGACATGGGTCAAGGATTTCCGAGTGGTTGTACTCATAGACAATGGGTCATCGCACAACTTTATCAACACCATGCTGACCCAAAAATTAAAGTTGCCAACGACGATGATAGAACCATTCGAGGTCCGGGTAGCCAATGGTGAACGGTTAAGGTGCATTGAGTCTTATCGCAAGGTGCCAATCAAATTTTAAGGAGTCACCATCAAAGCTGATCTCCATGCGCTACACTTGGTTGGACCTGATGTTGTGTTGGGAGTCCAATGGCTCGAGGGATTGGGAGAAGTAACCACCAATTAGTGAACCGGGGTCATGAAGTTCAAAGCAGGAGAGCAACAAGTCACATTGAAGGCTAGTGAGAACAGTGGGACCAAGGAGGTTGGTCTCAAGAGCATTGAGCGAGTTTGGCTCGGAGGCAGCCAAATCTTTGCCGTTGTGATAGAAAACACGAGCGCACACATAGCGAAGGCCGAGCAGCGGCAGGATGAGGTGCACAGGTTACTCGAGGAGTTCGACCGTGTGCTGGGCGAGCCTAAGGGTCTACCACCACACCGGGAGTTCAACCACCGCATACCTTTGACCAATGAGCAGCATGCTGTACACGTCCATCCATACCGGTACACACACTTTCAGAAGACGGAGATAGAAAGGCAAGTCGGAGAGATGCTTGAGTCTGAGCTCATCCAACATAGCTCAATCTTGTTTTTATCGCCGGTACTACTAGCAAAGAAGAAAGATGGCACGTGGCGGTTCTGCACCGACTATCGACAACTGAATGCCGCGACAATCAAAGACTGATTTTCCATAGCATGTGTCAACGACATGCTCGATGAGTTACGGGGATCACGCTACTTCTCTAAACTCGACCTTAGGGCCAGATACCATCAGATTCGACTCCACAAGGTTGACATTCTGAAGACGGCCTTTCGCATGCACCAGGGGCATTACGAATATTTGGTGATGCCGTTTGGGCTGTGCAATGCCCCATCCACTTTTTAGTTCACCATGATTTTTATCTTCAAGGACCATCTGCGCAAATTCGTCTTAGTATTCTTCGACGACATCTTGGTCTACTCGAAGACATGGGCCGAGCACATTGAGCACTTACGTGTGGTACTCGAAATCTTGGAAGCCAACTCATTCAACATCAAACCATCCAAGTGCTCGTTTGGACAAGAGATGGTCGAATATCTTGGTCATTTTATCTCTCATGATGGCGTAAAAGTCGACCCAAGGAAGATTGAGGCTATGGTCGACTGGCCTAAACCAACAAGCCTAACGCAGCTACGCGGATTCCTAGGGCTCACGGGCTATTACCGAAAGTTCGTGAAAGACTACGGGACCATTGTCAAGCCATTTACCGAGATGACCAAGAAAGGGGGGTTCAAATGGACCGAAGCTAGCGAGATCGCATTTGAGAAGCTCAAGGGCGCAATAACCACGACGCCCGTGCAAGCAATGCCGAGGTTCGATGTTTTGTTTGAGGTACACACGGACGCAAGCGACATAGAGATTGGTGCGGTGCTAGTGTAGGAAAGACGTCCCTTGGCCTTTCTCAGCAAGGTGCTAGGCACGACCCAACTAGGGCTGTCCATGTACGTGAAGGAGATGCTCGCGGTCGTAGAGGCCGTGCGATGCTGGAGGCCCTATCTATTGGAGCGGCGCTTTCGGATTGTGACCGACCAACAACCGCTCAAGCACCTGCACGGGAAAAGGATCGTGACACTCGAGCAGCAGAAGTTTGTCTCGAAGCTCATGGGCTTCGACTTCGAGATAGTGTACCGACCGGGCCAACAAAATGCCGTGGCCGACGCACTATCGAGGCGGAGACGTCGCTGAGCTAGAGGCCATAACTGGGCCAACGTGGGCGGTATGAGAAGAAGTTAGGAAGGCGCAAGAGGACGACGCCCAATGCCAAGACTTGCGCCGGGCGATTAAGGCAGGTGACGCCGCCGTTGTCAACTACGAGCAGCACAACGGCCTTGTACTACACCGAGGCCGGGTGTTTGTGCCCGACAGCGGGCAACTCCGCAAGAGGATTATGCAGCACTTCCATGACTCGAAGATTGGAGGGGACTCGAGATTCTACCGCACATGGATGAGGATGGCCAATACTTTCTTTTGGCTGGGGCAACAAGGCGCGGTCCGGGAGTTTGTTGCACGTTGCGACGAGTGCCAACGCACTAAGGCCGATGCACGACTACTGGGCGGTCTACTACAACCTTTGTCGGTTCCCGAGAGGATCTAGAAAGACATCACTATGGACTTCATCGAAGGGCTGCCGATCTCTAATGGTTTCAACGGAGTCATGGTCGTGGTGGATCGACTTACGAAGTATGCATACTTCATACCTGCAGCACCCCGCTACATTAGGGCCAATTTTTCGCAAATATACTTTTCGAAAGCGCTTATAAATTTTTCGAAATCGTTGCAAACTATCTCGGGATGCTGCTAAAAACTTATCTGCTTAAAAATCTGTTATCTTTAAACTAGGTCTATCAACTGGTCTAGACTTTAAGAAAATCAGATTAATTATTTTATCGAATCAAGCATGTAAAACTAGACCCGTCCGTACTAGCGAACTGGGTAAAACTTTTAAGTCTGGAAAGTACTGTCATGCAAGTTCGAAATAAAAGCAAGCATAGCGGAGGTCTGGAAATGCGTGATAATATTAGTTATACAAAACATGATAACAAATGTCCCTGGAACGGCTCGCTGTGCCGAATCCACGACCACAACCACCACAGCTGGACTCACGCCTCCCCGCCGACCCTGCCATCTGAAAATATAAAGTGGGGTGAGTACGGTCCACCTGTACTCCATAAAAACCCATTCTAAAGTAAACAAAAATAATAATAATGATATCTAAGTACTGGTATGTATAAGTAAACTGAAACTCCCGGACACTCTGGCCAGTACTGTGTGCACACTCTGATGGTATATTTAAGGTGAACTGGGCCACCACCAGAACTTAGGGAAGGACAACTCAGCCTTAACCCCATGCGGATAAAACTCATACACATACCTGAACATGATATCGACTATTATACTCAATGTATAACCCAGACTGGGTCCCCACCTGATCTGCTTTGAAAATACGTAAGTGCGGCTGTGCTGGTAGCTGACTCCTCAAGCTACATAAAAATATAAGCAAACAAATATACTAAGTACTATGCTCGTCATATGCTCAATAATATGCTAAGATGCTCTAATCTATCAGATTACTCATCCGGATATAAAGGAACGCTCGAAGGGTTCGCTAAAATAATTCTAAGTCTGGAAATTAGACTGACATGCTCAATTGATCTGGTTTGGCTCGGAAAAATTACTAAAATTTCGGAATATAACTCAGACCGAAATACTCGAACCAATAATGACTCAAACTGCCGGTTAAACCGGCCGGTTCGCTCAATAACTGAACCGGGTCGGATCGCCGGTTCACTCTGGACCGGGTGGTCACGGGCTATTCAGACTGGCCAGGCTCGGTCCTGCGCTAAGCCGGCTGGGGCCCTGGCATAGCACTAGGCACGAGCTGGGTGCGACCGGCCTCGGTACTGAGCGCTGACAGGCGCGGACAGGCTCTGCCGGCACGGCCCTGGCACGGCTGGGTGCCACTCGGGTGCTACTGAGAACAGTCGAGGTCAACTGGGCGCTGAGAGTGCAACTGGGCACTTGGGCGTGCGACTGGTCACGGCCCGAGTGCGGCTGGTGCGAGAACTGGCGCAGCCAGGCACTACTCACGCGACAGGCGCTAAGACCTCACTCACTGGCACGGACAGGCGCTGCTGGGGCGCTGTCGCGTGCGCTGAGGGCTGCGGTGCCTCGCGTGCGCTAGACATGGGCACGGACAGAGGCACTGCCTGGCCTCTGCGACGCGGCACGGGCACGGCACGCGCAACTGGCGCCGCTGGTGTCCCTAGCCAGTCCTTGCCGGTCTTCCGGTCACTATTTCCGGTGACTACTGAACCAACCTAACATAGTATGACATAATACACATAAAAAGGCCATAAGTCACTAAGAGACCTCGGGTGGATAATGAGGTGGGCTTATAAGGCCGACAAGGCTCGTAGCCACACTAGGTCACCAAAATGAACATGCTAAACATATAAATTCACTTAGGGCCGAGTTATCTACATCAAAAATCATGACTATGGAGGCTAGAACATTGGTCATAACATGCATGCATATAGATTCAAGTTCGGAGGTAAAAATGGCTCGATTTCACTAACCAACTTGACCGAACATATGAACTCAAAGCATGCTAATCTTTTACCAATAATATACACTTGATTTTTTAGGATTTATAAGCTATTAATCTCGGCCAACTCATGCATGCATCATAAAATTCGAATTTAATGGACTAAACTTCAAAAATTCGAAACTCCATATTATGAACGTGCATGGCATCATTTCTCTACATGATAATTCCTATTTTATCATGTATAAGCTGGGAAAAATGATAGGTATGAGCTTACCTTGCTCAAACTCGAAGTGGTGCTAAGGGTTGTCTTGCTCGGCTTCTCGCGGCTAATGGGTGTTAGGCCTCGACTTGGTGGCTTAAGGCTGCGATTGAGGGCTTCCAAGGGCTTACAAAAATCCACCAAACACTCAGGTAATGATAGACCACGAGTGGAATGGCTGGAGAAGTGTAAGGCTCGGTGAACCTCTTCCTTCTTCCCTCTCGCGCGCGTGTGGCTTGGCTAGAACAATGCCTTCGGTTTTGCTCTCTATTATGGGAAGGTGAAATGCTCAAATTCCTAAGTATCTAAGAGCTGAAATGCTGCTGAGGAGGGGCCTTTTTACATAGCATATGGGCGGAGAGAACAAAGCAAGAAGTGGAGACAAATGCAAGTGTAATGCCCCGTTTATTTGTGGATTATTTGGGATTTATTTTTATTATTTTTATTATTTTTATTTGCTATTATTATTGTTAATTGGTAATTATATTTATATTTTACTTTATTGAATGCCAATATAATTATTTATTTGTCAAATGTGATTAAATGCTAATTGTGATTTGTCTAATTGTTTAGATTGATTTTTGTGATTTATTAAATTATTAATGTGAATAAATGTGTATGTAAAATATATATGTTTATTTTTTCGGTTTATTTTTATCGCGCGTTTGCCTTCGGAATCGAGCCCGATAATTTTGTTGTAATCGAATCGGGCCTGAATATATCTGTTTAAAATTTTATTTGAGCCCGTGAGCTGTTTTGTCGTCCCAACCGGCCCAAAAATCCTATTGGCCCAAGTTTCTCGGGCCCGGCCCGACAGATTTTCCCATCTCCTTTTTTTTCCTAGCGCGTATGGGCGTGATTTTGTTGTCTTGGACAACAAGATTTTCTTTTTTTTTTTCTCTCCTAACCTAATATTGTATGTGTATGTATATATATCGTTTGTCCTTTTCTTTGTGCAAAAACCCGCAGCCTTCCTTCACAGAAAGAAATTGGTCGCGATTGTTCTCTTCTCTGTGATTTTCGTCCCTTCATCATCATCATCGTCCCTTCATCATCATCATCGTCCCTTCATCATCCATCATCACTTGTCATCTTCTTCATCTCCATCACCACGCTCGGTTCATCATCATCATCACCATCGCAGCACCCTCGTCGTCATCATCGCTCGCCCTCATCTCCGGTGACACTCGCGCCGCCGCCGCCCGCCCCAGTTCCGGCGACCTGCAACTTCCGGCGAGTTCGGTCCTATGAGCAGCCACGACCGCCGACGAGCCCTCCTTGCAGCAGCTCGCGCAGCGAACTCCGACGACCCGTTGCAGCAAGTTCCGGCGACTTTTGCACGTCCTTCGAGCAGCCCGCAACCAATCTCCGGCGACCTTGCAGCAGCCCAGCAACTTCCGGCGACTCCCGACCGCCGCTCCGCCATCGCGCATTCAGGCCACTGTGAACAGCCACTCTCGAAGCCGCTGCAGCAACTCCTCTTTTCCGGCGAGACGCGAGAATCCGTCGTTCGTGTTCGTCCGTTTTCGTTTGATTCCCGAGAACGGTACAAAGGCTCGATCCCGTCTCGTTTAAAACGATTATGTCATTTATGAATATGTGTGATTTGCGTGACGTAAATATTGTGCGTTAATGTGTTCGTTATGATTTTACGTAAGAAGTATGATTTTATGTGTTATCGTATGTGTTCGGATCTCTTCGATTTTCTCAAAAATTGAACGAGACCTCGAAAGTCGTGTAAGTCCGTGGATAATGGAACAATGTCGAGCCCTTGGTCTTATGAGAAGGCCTCGGACGAGAATTTTCGTGTTTCGAGTTAATTGTCAAAATTGTCGAGCTTATAGTCGTTGTTATGATGTTCGAATTTTTAATAATAGCTCGCTGCTCGAAATGATGTGAAATTTTGAGGGATGTGTTATCTGTTAATTTCCTGCCTTGTGTAAAATTTTCATAATTTTTGGAGACCTGTAGCTATTTTTAATAATTAAATTGTGTTCTGTCCAGAATATTGTTTAATGCATAATAAATTCATACTTGTCTGAAATGAGCTGAAATTCGAATATGTCATGCCTCTATGACTTATATGTGTTGTGTTAAATTTTCAGAATTTTTGGAGTTGATTTGTTATGGGTAATATTTTATTTATTGATTCTGCAGAAAGGATGTTTTAATTTTTAAAAATCGGTTACTGCATGGAAAATTCTGAAATTTTACTAGGAGTCATAATTTAGGTGTTTGATCATGTTAGTAAAATATGAAAATTTTCAGAGTCCGTTTGGTTTCAGTTTGGATTTAAATTCAATAAACTGCTGTTTCTTGTTTGAGTTTTTAAAAATAGAAGCAGTTATTGTTTAAGGCTGAAAATTTTATAAGTGAACTTTGGCATACTGAATGTTGCTGTGTAAAATTTTCAGGTTCAAATTCATTCACTAAATCTGAGTATGGATTAATGTGCCCTTTTTGCTGAATTACTGTTTGAATTTTATAAAATAGGGTATTTTGAATTTAAAGCTGAAACTTTGTGATATTACATATTTCTGGGAGTTGAAATTTTGTATAAATTTTCAGAGCTTAATTCGTGGGGTAGCTCGATCAACTATTTTTCACGCGATTAAATGATTTCAATTTTCGAGTATAATTGTTATGTGGAAATTGAATTGACTTGGTTTTCGGTTTTTATGTGAGTTTGACTTGGTCAAACCTTAGATGGATTTTTGTGAACTCCCTTAAGTGGTTCGATTGAGTTTAGTGCCGAGTCTTAGTGTTCCACATCCACAGGACTTCACGAACTACTTAGTCGAACCGAGTTCGACTAGGTCTGTCTTGTGATTTCTGATTTAAGTCGAGATAGATTCTGATTATAGGATCTTGACATCATGTAGGTGTCTAGAAGTGTTGATCTTGCCTTATTTCAAGAATTGTGACTGTGAAACGTGCTGCTATCAGGTGGGTACATTTATGATGTATTCCATATTTATCGCACTCCTTATTTCGTGTAATGCTTTCTTTTGAAAATTATTGTATGCATGAGAACTCTAGTCTAAGTGTCCCGAACGATAGTGCCTTTGACGAATGCATAACAGTGAGAGGTCACCTGCCCGTTGTATCCGGGAGGCGACGCCCTGATCCGTGTGAGTTTCGGGGGGGAAAAACATCTCCACTGTCTCCTGGAAAACATCCATGATCCGTGAGTAGTTCGGGGTGGACTCCCATGATCCGTGAGTGGTTCGGGGTGGGGGAAATTTTCCAGTTACGGCCTTGCCGATGTTTGGTCGGAAGGTTGTTGTATGTACATAGGAGGTTTGCGATAGGGCCGGGTAGGGGGTTTAGGCTATGAATTCTATGCATACGGATATTGATATTGGTTTATTATGAAACTGCTTTCTAAATAATTATACGAGATAACCGTGCGATAATGGTGAGCTAGTTGGTTGCTCACCCCCATTATTTTCTTTGTTGTTTTCCTCTCTTCCTTTGTTTTAGGTTGAGACGAGCTGGAGGCGGTGGCGTAGGACGAGCGAGATGGTGGTCACTGTTTGATGATATATTATGCTTCCGCCTGTTTATGATTTGTTGAACTGAAACTTGACTTGAATTATTTTCTCGTTTGGATTTGGATATTTTATTATGTGTTTATATCCCTGCTTGATTTCGTATACTGATTATGTGTTGTGCAAGAACTTGTTACTTAATCATTTGCTTTCATACTTTGGATTATTTATTTATTTGCCTTCGAACTATGTTTGAGTTTCGTTTGAACCTTCTTTAATGCTAGACGTTTGGAAATGATTTTGAGATTTATGTTTTATGAGACTGTTTATTTGATAGCTTAAGCATGTGTAGGTTCTTTGGATTGATTGATTGGATGTGTTCATTTGCTGTGGTTAATAAGTAGCGCCCGTTTCTCGATAAATGTTTTAATTTAGATTTTAAAAAAAAAAATAACTCTGATTTTTATCAAATAAATTCGGTAAATTCTTTAAAATAAAACGGGGCGTTACAGCAAGTGGCTTCCTTCATCCTATACGCATGGCATCTCTTAGCATGGTCTTGGAGTTCTACAACCTGACTTGCACGAAAATTTGGAGCATCTTGCTGAGCATATGGCTGAAGGGAGCAGGTCTGGTGGTGGCAGCACTATAGGAAAAGGTCCCAAGCATAAAAAAAATGCACATGAACATGTCCACTCACCTTAAAATATTCTTAATGACCCTTGACCAACCTTAAACACACGTAGTGCTTTCTTGAGCTTAATTTACTCCCTTAATTCTCCAGAATAACCGCATAATCTTGGGCCATGGATTTGGGCTCGGAAAAACTCCACATTGGGCTGAAGAATGCCACTCGCGTTGGGTAGGCGCTGGGCCTTGCGCACGGCCTGCTGGGCGCGGAACACTTGCGCGCGGGCTGAAAACAAGGCCAACTCTTGGGCCGAGTCTATGGCACTACCAAGGCTGAATAAATATGCCATGACACATAGAAAATTCCATGCATAACCAAGGCCTTGGCTTGGCAATGTAGTGGGCTCGCGGCACTCGGCGCGAGGCATGCTAGAGCTCGGCATCACTTGGGCCGAACACATCACATATCCAAGGCTGCCATGGGACCTTGAATACTGAGGAAAATTCTCCTTAACTCTCGGTGATGACTTGGTGCGGACTTGGCACGGCTTTGGCCCTAACTCGCGAACCCTAGGCGCGAGTGATCTCTAGGCCACGCACGAGCTAGGTGCGGTATAAACGATCGAGAGAAATGATATCTAAGACTCGATGAACATGATCTCATACTTAGAAAATATTCTAAGTAAGATTATGAGCACGGCTAGGGCTCGAACGATACTCGACACGGCTAGGGCTCGAACGATACTCGACACGGCTAGGGCTCGATATTCGACTAGGTGCGAACTAGGCGCGATACTCGTGACCGAACGATTCGGTTCCAGACACGGCTTGTCTTCGACGATATATCAAAACGTACTCAGTTTCGATTATTCGTCAACTTAGATAATTAATTCCGATTGAATAAAATCCATTTCTACAATAAATAGACCGGAATTAATAACTAAGATTGAATAGTTGATACTTGGGCTCGGAACTCAAGACAAGCAGTATTAATAGAAAGAAATAGTTCAACTTGAAACTAAAAACTGTCATTTTTATTAATACAGAACTAGGCTATTACAATTTATCCTTCTTAAAAATATTTCCATCCTCGGAAATACTAAAACTGGAGAATACATACAACTAGATACAATCAGAACTGAAAATTTGGAAAATGAGCTCTGATGTCCGCTTCGCGCTCCCATGTGGCATCTGAATCTCCGTGGCGATTCCATCTGATACAAACGAGGGAAACATCTCGGTTCCTGAGCCGAAGAACCTTTCGACCCAGGATTGCTACTGGCTGCTCCTCGTAAGTCAAATCTGGCTGAAGCTAAATCTTGCTGTGCTGAAGCACATGCTCGGGATCGCACACGTATGGGAGTAACATCGAAATGTGGAACACGTTATGCACGCTAGCCAACTCGAGAGGCAGAGCTACTCGGTAGACGACTTCGCCCACTCGCTCGAGAACCTCGAACGGGCCTATATAGCGAGGATGCAACTTTCCTCTCTTCCCGAAGCGAACGACACCTCTCATCGGTCGAACCTTCAGGAATACATGATCTCAGGGCTCAAAATGCATCTTTCGTCTATGCTTGTCGGCTGAGGACTTTTGCCAACTCTGGGCTTTCTTGAGCCTCTCTCTGATCCAGGCTACTTGCTCAACTGTCTTCTCGATCAACTTCAGACCGAGTACTCGTCGCTCTCTGATGTCATCCCAATAAAGGGGCGAACGACACTTGCGGCCATAAAGTGCTTCGTAGGGGGCCATCTGAATCGACGCCTGATAACTGTTGTTATAGGCGAACTCAACTAGTTGCAGCCACTTCTCCCACTTAGCACTTTTGTCCAGAATCAAGGCTCGGATCATATCCTCGAGCATCTGGATCGTCTTCTCGGACTGGCCGTCCGTCTCTGAATGGTAAGCCGAACTGAACTTCAACTGGGTGCCCATTGCCTCATGCAAACACTCCTTGAATCTGCTGGTGAATCTGGGATCTCGATCGGATATGATCGTAACGGGCACTCTGTGGAGTCAAATGATCCCACGGGTATATATCTTGGCTAACTGATCCATCGACATGGTGATCGTCACAGACATAAAATGTGCGACTTTCGTCAGCCTGTCTACCACTACCCAAATTGCGTCGTGATGCTCAGATGACTTAGGTAGTCTCGTGACGAAGTCCATGGTAACCTCTTCCCACTTCCAGCTGGGAATCTCAAGTGGCTGTAGAAGACCTATGGGACTTTTGTGCTCGGCCTTAACTTGCTAGCAGACCAAACATTTCCTCACGAAGTATGCTACATCTCTCTTCATTCCTCGCCAACAGAACGACCTTCTCAGGTCGTGGTACATCTTAGTACTCCCAGGGTGGGCTAAATATGGCGCACTGTGGGCCTCAGTCAGGATTTCCTTGCGTAAAGTCCTGACTTTTGGCACGACAATGCGGCCTCTGAACTCCAAGGCTCCACCTGTGCCTCGGTAAAAGCCCTCTATGCCTCCAGCGTGAACCTTCGCTTCTAGGGTGCGAATGAACTGATCGCAGGATTGCTCCCTCCGGATTCTATCTCTCAGCATGGGCTGAACTCGCATCGAGCTAACACCCCCTGAAATCTTCTTAGGAAGTGAGTCGACGACCTCAATCTGCATCTGGGCAAACTCTCTGAGAAGTTGGCGCTGGTCGGTGATAGAACAAGCTAGCTCACCCCTCACCTTTCGGCTTAGGGCGTCTGCTACCACGTTCGCCTTCCCCGGATGGTACTGTATGGTGCAGTCATAATCCTTCACAAACTCCAACCATCGCCGCTGGTGCATGTTGAGCTCCTTCTGTATGAAGATATACTGCAAACTCTTGTGATCGGTAAAGATCTCAAACTGACCACCGTACAGATAATGGTGCCAAATCTTGAGTGCATGCACAATCGCTGCCAACTCTAGGTCATGCGTAGGGTAATTCAGCTCAAGTGACTTCAACTGACGTGAAGCATACGGGACGACTTGGCCATCTTGCATCAGCACACACCCAAGACCCTACTTCGAGGCATCATTATAGATGGTGAAACCCTAAGTAGGATCCAGAATAGTCAGCACTGGAGCCGTCGTAAGCCTCTCCTTGAGCTCCTGAAAGCTCTTCTCACAACGACTCGTCCACTCAAACTTCACAGATTTCCTCGTCAACTTGGACAAGGGGAGGGCAATCTTCGAAAATCCCTCGATAAATCTGCGATAGTACCCTGCTAGACCAAGGAAACTGCGGACCTCGGTGGGACTTCTGGGCGATGACCTGTTCCGAACTGCGGCAATCTTCGCCGGATCAACCTCTATGCCTCTCTCGGTGATGATGTGGTCTAGAAATGCCACTCGCTTCAGCCAAAATTCACACTTGGAGAACTTGGCGTAAAACTTTCCTCGTCTAAGGGTCCCGAGAACATCCCTCAGATGCTGCTCATGATCCTCCAAAGACCCAAATGTCATCAATGAAGACGATAACAAATCGGTCTAAATACTGATGGAACACCCGATTTATCAAGTCCATGAACACCGCTGGCGCATTACTCAACCCAAACGGCATAACCATGAACTTGTAGTGTCCATATCTCGTCCGGAAAGCAGTCTTGGCTACATCGGACTCCTTAATCTTCAGCTGATGATAGCTTGTGTAATGCCCCGTTTGATTATTAAACATTTGTGAATTATTTATTAATTAATTTTATTATTATATTTGCCTTTAATTGTTGTTGTTATTATTATTGATTGAATGTCTATATGATTTATCTGTTAAATTGCGATTAAATGTCAAATTGTCTAAATATGATGTATTTCCAAATTATAATTAAATGCTTAAATGTTATTATTGTTTAATTAAAATACATAATTGTATTTTTATTAATATTATTATTTTTAAAATTTAAATTGTGTGTATTATAAATATATATATATATATATATATTTTATCCGATTTAATTTATCGAGCTCAGTCTTCTCTTTCGTCTAAACCCGTGAGCCCAGCCCAATTGCTATGTAAATTTCATTGGCCCATTGTGAGATTAAAGATGATCCAATACCCTTGCAAATCCCTTGGCCCAAAGGATATTAGTTGGTGGCCCAAATTGAGCAAAGATTGAGCTGCATTATCTCCTCCTCGCAATTGCACGACCAGGTCCCAGATTCAGAACTCGTTGCGATATTTCTGCGAAAATATTCTCGCCCATTCACTCGATAATCTCTCGCAATCATCTCTTAAATCTCGGCCGAGAGAGAGACTCCCCTTCACATCAAATTCGCTAGTTCGAATTCGCGATCCCTCTCTGCTCTGTTTCGCTAAGCGCCGCCTGAATTTCTGTCGCCATTTTTGTCCGGCGAGCCCACCTTCGAGCAGCAGAGGCCATTCTCTTTTTCCGCCCCGAGCAAGCCGTCGGTTTCCTTTTCAGCGAACAACCCGGATTGTGAAATTTCAGCCGGCGACTTCAGCGAGGTCGGCCGTCGCAATCAACGGGAAGCACCCGGCCATCGCCGGAGGTGCGGCCTCAGTCCGATAGCCACATCAAATCCCGTTCGATCAGCCCCTACTCGCCAAGAAACCCAGCGGAGATGTGTCTGTTCACGTCGGGAATTTACCCATCCAGCGTCGGCAGTTCCCGCACGCGACAGTTCCTTCACCGCCGGTCTTCGTCCGCAACAGCCGTCCCTTCACGTCAGCGGCGCCGTCGTCATTTCAAGCTGGCGACCATCGTTTTTCCTTCCAGCGAGCAGTAGCGGCCCTCTTGTTCAGTATCGGTGGGAGATTTCGAGCAGCGGGTCTCGTCTTTCTTCACCATTGCCGACCCAGGCCGAGGAGCAATAAGTTCCGACGATTTTTCCTCAGCCGTGCGATCACAGCAGTTTCCGTTCCCTTCACGGCCTGCCGGAGAAGAGAATTCCACAGCCATGTGCCTCGTTCAGCGTCCGAACAACAGCGGCATCCCCGTCGGCCTTCGTTTAGCGGCCCAACCATCAGCGGCAGACCTTCGAGCCCCGTACGAGAGTAGCGGCAGACGTCGAGGCCTCTCATCAGCGGCCGGGAGCAAAGGGCGTTCATCCGAGACGAGCCGTGGCCCGAGGCCTCCATCCCCGGTCCCTCTTTTGCTGCACGTATAGTCCCCCGACGAGAGGTGATTTTCGCCAAAATCCCCTTTTCTTTGTGAAATCTGGACCTTACAAGTTGTGTTATACATGGTGTGCAATGTGAAATTTAGATAACCGTGGATATTTGGGAATGAATTTGGTGTCATTTTCTTGGGTGTTTATTTGTGTAATTGGCTATATAATGAACATGAGAATGAGATACGCTTTCTTGTTGTTGGCCCGAGTTTTACGGACTGTTTTTGCTGAGATAGTATGATGCGTTTTAGCATGCTGTAGATGTAGTATTTTTAGAGATTTTTTTTCGGTTATTTGGCCCTTGAATGTTATTAACTCAAACATGAGAAAAGGAAATGAAAGATAGGCTTATTGGGTTGTTTCCTTGGCCATTTGTGATGTTGTTGCTGAAGCTCATGGTGTCTTTTCGTATGCTTAGCGTAGGTGATTTTTTTTTTTTTGGCTGTGAATCAGTTAAGTCATGTGGGCTTAATAATTTTCTTGTTTTGGCCTAGTTCTATGTTGTTTATGATACGCTAAAATTTGTGAGAATTGCGAATTATTGTGTGATTATTTGTTTGAGATTGGCGGTAATTCTGACTTGAATTTGAGTATTTATATTTGTGTGTTTAAAATTGGGAATAGAGATGTTGTTGAACTCGTACTAGTTAGATTTGGTTGATTATTGGAGTTTCAAGCAGCATGATTTTCTGATTTGAGCTGGTTTAGATGTTCTGGTGATACCTTTTCTAGACTTGATTGATTTTAGTCTCATGGGACATATTCGAACACTTAATCATATTCAAAGTATTTTTAATGGTCTCCTACTTTTTGTTGAATTTATATTTGTTGATGATGATGTTTCCTGACTATCATGGTAAAAGGCTTTTGTGAGTTTGGATGTAACTTATCAATCGTGTTCTTTATCCAACCCAATGATTTCGCAATTACTCTAGTCGGAGTCAATAAACTATCATCCAAATTATAACCATTGTAGTAAGCTTTGAGGCCTTAGATATTGTTTTGTGAACTTGAAAAATATGTTTAAGTACTTTTGACCCGGCAGTGCTCGTAGAATTTAGGAACTCATTTTATCCATTTAAATTGCTTTTATTTAATTTATATATCTGCCTTATCTGCCNATTTGTCATTTTTGCTGAGGTTTGTTGTTGGTGCTTGAGTTTCTGCAGTTGTTTGGCTGTTACTAAATGTGATGTTTTTGGGAATTTTTGTTTTTAGTTAGTTCGTAGAGGTATCTAGTGTTTGAGCATAACAGTGTCATTTCTACGCATATTTAGCATCTTTTTTTATGGTTTGTAGTCTAAGTTCTAGTGTTTGATATATTATTTTGTTATTGGTTTTTACATCACCAAATATATATTACTTCTTGGATGGCATTTTACGTAGTGTTGAAGTTGGACATTTACCCTTCATATAACTTGATGACCATTAACTATATAGCTTACAGTTATGTAATTCATCCAGGTTAAGAACTGAAGTTCTGAGCAAGTGTTGCCTATCTAGATCTTTGAGTTTTGAATATGATTGATTACAAAAAAGATCCGTGAAGTGTCGTTCTAACAACAAAGTATATTTTTCATAATTACAAATCCCCCTTTACATGCATTTTTCATAAATTGTGTCCCTCCATTGATTTTCTTCTAATGACATCATGGTTATGTCGATAAATATTGGGATTTTTTTTTTTTGGTTTGTTCAAACCTCACCAATTTATACTTACATTTTTAAAACCAAGATTTGTTTCTTTCATTTATTTGTAGAAAACCCGTCAAATCCATAGCATCATTCTTGAAAAGATGTCTGCCCCGTGTAACTAATGATTAATCCCCGTATTTCTGTAGTGCCATATCTAAGTAGATTTTTTCTTTGTAAATGCCATATCTAATTGTAACTGACATCAGATTTTATAATTGGAGTAGGACAATTAAACTGCTCTTGATATTTTTTCTCGGATTAGAAGTTTTAATAATTATGTTCGTTTTGATATTAATTTACTTATTCTGATTCGCTTTTGTTATTAGCTCTTTCTTGCATTTCATTTGAACATGACAATTTTCCCACTTTTCTACAACATGAATAATACCCAATTTGGACTTCACAACAACTTTTAGTAATTGTGTTTTATAGTAATTGTATTTCTACTCTTGTTAATTTTTCTTGGATTAGGAGTTTGAATAATTATATTGATTTTCATATTAATTTGCATGTTCTGATTAATTTTTCAAGTTCTTGCACATGTACAGGTTATTAAAGCTCTTGCACATGTACATGTACTTGTTACATTTATAACATTTATAACATGTTGGTTTGTAACTTCGGATGACAGGTTATTTTGGTATGTAATGTTGTTGAGCATTGGGTGGTGTGCCGGGTACGGTTAGTGGACTGGGAGATCGAGCTTTACGACTTCTTTAGCCACCTTTCATCATCAAAGGTGTGTAATGACCGAGAGCTTATGTTGACCCCTCTCCGACGACTACTTCCCACACTACTTCACCGGTCCGGTTACTTTGAAACTATGAATATTCCACCCAAGTTAAATGTCTTATCAATTAAGAGAATGCCGAGTGAAGTTCAGTTTGGATACCCATAATTGTGGTGTATTTGCTTGCATGTACGTTGAACGCATGCTTGGCGAGGACATTCCCAGCCGGACATAAGTTTATATAGACAGAAAATGGCATTAGCAATTTATGCTCATAGTATTCCCGTGTCGAAGTAATGTCATTTTTTTGGTGCTTTGGTTGTGTATTGCTATTGCCAATTATAGTGTATTTGATATTTTGACAATTGTGGTCTTTTTGTGGTCTCATAGTACTTTTGTTGACGAGCATTGGGTTTGTGTTGTTAAACAATATAGCTCTGTTCTTCTCTGCGATTCGCGAACAAATCCCGCTAGTCGCGACCCTGGGAAGCTTGTAGCCTGTATTCTGTTCTTCACTGTGACTCGTGAGTTCCTCCGTGAGTCGCGAAAAAGAATGCATCATTTAAAACAATTACTCCGTGAGTCGCGAAAAAAATGCATCATTTAAAACAATTACTGAGTCGCGAAAAAAAAATGCATCATTTAAAACAATTACCAATTCGAACAAGTAAAGAAAGGTTGTTTTCTATGTAAGTATTTGATATTTACTTGAATAAATATGCATATAGTACAGAATGCATGATAAATCATTTTATCATGCAATGTTGAACTTTGTATTAGCTTCAAATAACAAAAAAAAGTACAGGTATCTCCACCAACAATGTCATAAACTCTATTTAAAAAGTTTTCATATGAAGCGGTACGTTCAAATAACTTTGAATATTTTGGCGTAAGTGGTACGTGCAAATAACATGAGTTGCTTCGGGGTAAACAACCTCCAAAGCCGACTTGATGCTTAGGTGTTGATCAGAAACAATGACCAAGTTTTCGGGACATCCGAATACATTACGAAGCGCATGTAGAAACCACGCCCAAGCATTGTGCGCTTCCATGTCACCTATACCAAAAGTCAATGGAAATATCTGCTCATTTCCATCTTTTGTTGTTGCTACGAACAGAATGCCTTTATATTGACCCTTCAAATGAGTACCATCAACCACAATCACAGGGCGACAATAATTAATGAATCCGTTGGAGGCATGTAAGGCAAAGAATGCGTACTTGAACATGTCATCGTCATTTGTCTCATAGCATGTGGTGGTTCCAGGATTTTCTCTCATCAACATATGAAAATATCCAGGCAAAAGTTCTCAAGATTTATTATGATCTCCATAAACGAAGTCATACACGACATTATGAGACTTTAGTGTTTTATTGTATTTGAGCGTAATACCATGATCACACTCTAGAAATGATTCCCAATAACTAGTAATTAAGCAATCAATGTTTAATAAAAAAAATAAAATTTGAAATAGAAATGATTTTTGGAATCACATAAATGGTTTATACGATTCGAAAACAGATTTCTGGGACCAGAAATGACGTTTCTGGGACCTGAAATGACGTTTCTGGGACCAGAAATCGATTTCTGGACCCAGAAATCGATTTCTGGATCTTCTGATTTCTGGTCCTAGAAAACGATTTCTGGAGCGAGAAAAATATTTATGGGGTACATCATTGGCTAGAAATCGATTTCTGGATCTTCTGATTTCTGGTCCCAGAAATCGATTTCTGGAGTACATCATTGGCTATAAATCAATTTCTTTCTGAGACCAGAAATACCAGAAACCAATTTCTGGATCTTCTAGTTTCTTGGACCATAAATCGGTTTTCTGGGTCCAGAAATCGATTTCTTGGCCCAGAAAGCAAAGAAATCGATTTCTTGGTCATTTCTGGAGACAGAAATCGATTTCTGGTCTAGAAATCGATTTCTGGATCTACATGTTTCTGGGACCATAAATCGGTTTTTTGGGTCCAGAAATCGATTTCTGGATCTTCATGTTTCTGGGACCATAAATTGGTTTTTTGGGTCCAGAAATCGATTTCTTGGTCCAGAAAGCAAAGAAATCGATTTCATGGTCATTTCTGGAGACAGAAATTGATTTCTGGGACAAGAAACCAGAAATCGCATAAATCAATTTCTTGCACCAGAAATCGATTTCTGTGATCAGAAATCTATTTCTGGAACCAGAAACCCCAGAAATCGATTTCAGCGATTCTGAATGATTTCTGGATCAGAAATCATTCAATGTTCAAGAAATTATTCATGCCCACAGAAATTTTTTTTTTTTTTACCAATATTCATGTTATTAATTTGAATACTATGTATGATAGCAATTAACAAAAAAGAGAAATTATAGACATACTTTTACACTATTATTTTCGATTTATCACCGTAATGTGGCCGGAATTTTTGTAATATGGAGGGAGAGTGATTTTTTATTTTTTTTATGAGAATGTTTTTTTTTTAGATGAGAGATAAAATTCAAAATGTAGGAGTGAATGTCATAGGAAAAAAACACGGATGAGAAAAATGATGAAGTTGTGCATTTTTGTCATTTAGATTAACAATTTTTTATTTTCTTTAAAAAAATAGATAGTAAGGTCAAATTTGTCATTTTAAGTGCCAAAATGGCTAAAAAAGATATTTTTACCAAACTATGGCTAAAATTTGTGTTTCACAATTGAAAATGGCCAAAAAAAAAATTCACTGTTTTTTTATTTTGTTTTTTTTGGCTGTGAATCAGTTAAGTCATGTGGGCTTAATAATTTTCTTGTTTTGGCCTAGTTCTATGTTGTTTATGATACGCTAAAATTTGTGAGAATTGCGAATTATTGTGTGATTATTTATTTGAGATTGGCGGTAATTCTGACTTGAATTTGAGTATTTATATTTGTGTGTTTAAAAGATGTTGTTGAACTCATACTAGGTAGATTTGGTTGATTATTGGAGTTTTAAGCAGCATGATTTTCTGATTTGAGCTGGTTTAGATGTTCTGGTGATACCCTTTTCTAGACTGATTGATTTTAGTCTTATGGGACATATTCGAACACATAATCATATTCAAAGTATTTTTAATGGTCTCCTACTTTTTGTTGAATTTATATTTGTTGATGATGTTTCCTGACTATCATGGTAAAAGGCTTTTGTGAGTTTGGATGTAACTTATCAATCGTGTTCTTTATCCAACCCAATGATTTCGGAATTACTTTAGTCGGAGTCAATAAACTATCATCCAAATTATAACCATTGTAGTGAGCTTTGAGGCCTTAGATATTGTTTTGTGAACTTGAAAAATATGTTTAAGTACTTTTGACCCGGCAGTGCTCGTAGAATTTAGGAACTCATTTTATCCATTTAAATTGCTTTTATTTAATTTATATATCTGCCTTATCTGCCTGATTTATCTTAATTGTTTGTCTGATTAATCGTTTCATTGCCTTGTTTTCCTTGCCTGTTTTGTGCCTTAATTAAATAATTTTCGGAGTGGTGAGATAAAATATTAATGGGGATTATCTCGCTAAATTTAGGTTTCCGAGAAGTCGAGCCCTCAAACCTACCATGATCCTTGCTTTTGTCTTTCCGGTCTTTTTCGACCAGGTGGGTTTAATGTAAAAATTATCTATGTTGTAAATGTTATTACTGTTTTAAATTTTTGGTATGATGCTTTTGTCTTTCCGGTCTTTTTCGACCAGGTGGGTTTAATGTAAAAATTATCTATGCTGTAAATGTTATTACTGTTTTAAATTTTTGGTATGATCAAGTATGCATGTGGAACATGTAGCCTTCGATGTGAGCTGTACCGGCCGTCGAACGGTTATCCCCGTATCTATAGAACGTACCCGTTGGGTAGTCTCCTTATTATTGTGAGCCGTAAGTCCTGGGTTAAAGGTCCCTGTGCTGGACGCATTTTGAGCCGTAAGTCCTGGGTTAAAGGTCCCTGTGCTGGACACATTTTGAGTCGTAAGTAAGTCCTGGGTTAAAGGTCCCTGTGCTGGACACATTTTGAGCCGTAAGTCCTGGTTAAAGGTCCCTGTGCTGGACAACCCCGTTGGTAAGACCAAGGTGAGGCCTTGGCCGGCGGAATACTCCTACTGGCCGGACACTCGTTGTAAGGCCTTAGATAAGGCGTTCGGTATATAGTTCGGCAGTAGTCTATTGCTATAGGTGTGCACATGAGTCTATTATTGATATGATTGATAGGAGATTGGGATAATTAATTGAGTCGTATTCATGCTGAGACCATACCTTATTGATTATTGATTACTGTTTCATTATTGTGAATAATGTTTACTGCATAGTGGTGAGCACTACTTTTCCAACTGTGCTCACCCACCTGAAATTCACGTTTCAGGTTAAGCGAGGCAGGTACGACGGCGGAGTAGAACGAGTGGTGGTCGGTCTATGAGACCGGTTATTAATTGATTTTGCTTCCGCTATATTTATGACTATTTATGATTTATGCATTTCTGAACTTTGAGAATTTATGGAGTATTGAGATACTATTGGAGAGATGCCCCGTTGACATTGTCATGTCTTTGAACTTGAGATTTATTTTGGAAACCCGTTTTGGGCGAATTGAGAATTTATGGATTTATGAATCCCGTTTTGGGAGTTAGATGGTTTATGTTATGGTAGTGATTCGAACTAAATGAGTAACGCCACAAATGCTTGTAATAAATTTGAAAAATTTATTCTGATTTTCGGCAAATAAAAGTGGGGCGTTACAGTTTGGTATCAGAGCCAGTCTGCGTTTCTGTAGACTGATATTGTAATATCCCATTCAGTAATTAATAAAAGTAAATATTTTAGTTCTAAGTTTGAACTAATTACTTTTATTAATAATGCTCGTTCCTAGTTCGAGCCCAGTTATTAAGTTATTCAGTTAAAAGTTTGACTTTAAGTTGAAAGTATTCTCGGTTAAATTTTATTTAGTAATCGAGCCAGTTCAGTAATTAATTAATTCTGGTCTGTTTATTTTTATAAATGGATTTATAAGATGGGATTAATTATAACAAGATGACAAATAATAATAATAATAAAAAAAAAAAATCGAGTATATTTTGGTTACTCGTTCAAGATAAGTCGTGAACCGAACCAAGCATGTTCGGTTACGAGTTAAGATTTTTACCGAGCAAATGATTCTCGAGCCTAGCTTAGTTTTCAGTATTGATCAAGTTATAAGGATTAATTACACATTAATGTTTATTGAAGTGAAATAAGTTATTTAAGATGAAGTTCAAGTTCAAGTAACATCCTATTTTATTTAGCTAAATGGATGTAAATTTGACCATTTCTAGTTTGAATGAGAAAGAAAAAGAATAATGAGTCGAAACAAGTTAGGTCTCGAGTTCGGTTAAGTATCCATGAACATTTAAGTTATAAATGCTCAAAGAAGTGAGAAATTTATTTAGACATTTTAGTCTATTTAAATTATTAGAGAGAAATATGAAATTTTTAGAATTTTCGTTTTTTTCGGTTTTCGATTGTATTCGGAATTTATGTCCGATTTCAGTTCCGAGAAATAAATTAAATTATTTTCTCTCTATTTTTTTAGTAGACTACAAGACAAGAAAAATTTTTCAGCATAAAAAGGAAAAATGCCAAAAGAAAAGAAGGAAATTCAAAAATAGTAAGAATTTTCGATTTTACGATAACTGTTCGTTTTAAGTAAGAATTTGGTTCCGTAAATTGGAGAATTTCACTAAATCTCGAATTGGATCATTGAGATCAGATTAGGATCAGAAGAGGGGCCTTTCTAAGCATTGACTATGGGTTGGAGAAGCTTACAAGTTAAGAATACTATTTATTATCTATATTTATTTTTACAAGTTTGTACTAATTATTATTTTTTTTTTTTTTTGACAAACGATAGGAAATCTCATAAATGGGAAAATAATGTCACGTACAAATATAGTCTACGCAAATACAAGCCAAAAGCCGAAGGTAAAGACCAGGGAGCACTACTAAACAAAGTAGGCTAGACATATACAAACCAAACACTAGAGGCAGAACTGAGCTGGAACCTTTAGTGAAAAATAAGCTAGAATACAAACAAGAGACCAAACCACTGAACTATCGAATAGACCTAGTTATGGACTCATAGCTTGCCAAAGAGTTAGGTACAGGTGATCTTCGTTTCTTGCCATTCTTTCAGAGCTCCTTTGACAATGTTGTGCTCGGGCCTCCACTTTTTCTCAAAAACCCAAAGGTTACGGGACTTCCAAAGCCACCATAAAATGTACGTTGTTCTGTCTTCAGTGGCTTTGGATTTGTCCAGGCTGCATATTGTTCCCCACCAGTCACAGAAATGGAAGCTGTCAACTTCAATCCCTCCCCAGCTGACCGGTGCCATCTTCCAAACCTTTCTTGATCTGGAGCATTTGAGAAAAATATGTTCAACCGTCTCTGGAGCTTCTCCACAACAGGGGCAAGTGGCATCCACATCAACACCCTTTTTTTTCAGATTCAGGTTCACAGGCATGGAGTTGGTGTAGCACTTCCATAGAAAATGCTTTATTTTGCCTTTGGTTCTAATGCTCCAGCTTCTGTGTCTTGCTTGTTGGTTTCTGGTTGCTGTGTTGCTTCCTTCTGCAATGTCAAGGGACTGAAATTTTCTGAGTGATAGGAAAGCATAGGAAGAAGAGACTGAAAATTTGCCTTTTGTGTCTATGTTCCATCTCCATTTGTCAGCCAGTAGGGGGTCTAGAGTGTTGATTTTGAGGATTTCAGAGCTGTCCTGTGCCACAAATATTTCCTTCACTTTTTGTTGATTCCATGTGTGGTCTGCATTCAAGAGGTCCTTCACCCAAAGTTTCTTATGGTCAGCTGCATTCTTGAACTGCAAAGGTCTTCCTCTTAGTCCAGGGACCCAATTGAAATCTTGTAGTTGGACAGTAGCTCCATCTTTAATGTCTATAGTGAGGCCCTCTTTAAGGATCCATCTGACTTTTAGCCAGGATCTCCAAAGCCATGAGCAGTTCTGTTTCTGAGTAGCTTCAAAGATAGAGGAGTTTGGGAAGTATTTGCTTTTGAGGATTCTGCTCATGAGGAGTTGTGGCTGAGTTATCACCCTCCAGATTTGCTTGACCAGCATGGCATCATTAAAGAGAGATAAATCCTTGAAGCCAAGCCCACCCTGCTTCTTAGTTAGAGTCAATAAGTCCCATCTCTTCCAATGGATTCCACTGTGCTGCTCATTGTTTTTCTTCCACCAGAAATTTGCTATGATGCCTGTCACCTCTTTGCATATGGCTATTGGTAGTCTAAAGCATGACATCACAAATAGAGGAAGAGCATTCAGAACAGATTTAACAAGTACTTCCTTCCCAGCAGTTGATAGGTACCTGTTTGTCCAGCTGAGTACTCTTTTCTTAGCAGCCTCAGTCACAAACCCGAAGACTTCCTTTTTTGACTTACCAATGCCAAATGGTAGACCTAGATATCTGGAGGAATGTTGCACTTGGATGCCTGGAAAAAAGTGGCAGACTTGTTGCTGGATCAGTGAGCTGGTGTTCTTGCTGAAGAAGATGGAAGATTTTGAGGTGTTGACCTTCTGGCCTGAGAATTTTTGGTAGCATTCCAGGATTGACTTGATAGTTCTGGCCTGATGAACATCTGCTTTACAGAAGAGTATGGAATCATCCGCAAAGAGAAGGTGGGTAAGGATAGGAGCCCCTCTGGCAAGAGATAGACCTCTGAAAGTTCCTCTATCCACTGCTGCATTGATCATGGCAGAAAGGACTTGAGATACAATGATGAACAAATATGGGGACAGTGGGTCCCCCTGCCTTATACCTCTCTGAGCATTGATGTATCCACTAATGCTGCCATTGAGAATGAAGGAGAAAGAAGCAGTAGATACACACTCCATAATCCAGTTAACAAATTGAGCTGCAAAACCCATTTTGAGCATAGTCATTCTGATACATTTCCACTCAATCCTATCAAAGGCCTTCATCATATCCAGTTTTATAGCCATGAAAGAATGCCTGCCTGTATGATGTCTATTAAGGAAATGGATGCCTTCATTTGCTATGACCACATTGTCAGTTAACTGCCTCCCAGGTAAAAAAGCAGATTGGGCTTCATGAATGCAACAATGAAGACAGTTTCTAAGTCTACCAGCAAGAATTTTAGAGATGAGTTTGTAAACTACTGCACATAAACTAATGGGCCTATACTGGGATAGATAGTTGGGGTTAGCACATTTGGGAATAAGAGTTAAGAGGGTGTGGTTCCAGTATTTGAGGATTTTCCCAGAGAGAAAGAAACTAAAGACAGCTTCACATAAGTCCTGCTTAACCAGAGGCCAAAAATGCTGAAAAAATAGAGCAGGCATACCATCAGAACCAGGGGATTTTGAAGGGTTCATGGAGAAGAGAGCCTGCTTTATCTCCTCTTCTTCAACTTGGGCCAAGAGCTCTGAGTTGATTGAGTCTGAGATGGTGTGCTGCACATCTTGAAGAATGGACTCACCCCCAAAGGAGCCTTCAGTGGTAAATAGGGTGTTGTAGAAATCTTCCACATGCTCTTGGATAGCTTCTTTTGTATCACACACATTTTGCTGCTCAGTAACTAGTCTGGTGATAGCATTGAGTTTCCTTCTTTGCATAACCCAGGCATGAAAGAAATGTGTATTTTGATCTCCTTCTTTGAGCCACTGGCCTCTAGCTTTTTGTTGCCAGTAGAGTTCCTCAGAAAGGTTTGCTGTATCCATTTCTTTTTGAAGCATGTCCCATTCTTCCCAGTCACAATTTCCCCCTGTTTCTCTCATCTCCTCAAGTCTGAGTGAAATCCCCCTGACTTTGGTTATGTAGTCAGCTCTGAAATTTTTGCTCCATTTGATTAGAGCTTCTTTGGTTCTTTTTATCTTCTCTTTGAGAATGAAGAGAGGTGTGCCTTCTTGAGTTTCAGTCCAGGCTGCTTGCACCACATCATCAAGCCCTTCCCTTTTAATCCATCTCTTATCAAAATGGAACCTGCTCTTTGGGTTGATAACTGTTGGATCATCTTCAAGAAGAAGGAGGTGGTGGTCAGAAGAGCTTTTGAAGTGGGAGGTTGTTTGAGTCCCTGGATAAGATCTGAGCCATTCAAGAGATGCATAAGCTTTGTCCAGAGCTTCTTCAACAAAGCCTTCCTGGTCCCTATTGTTACCCCAAGTGTAAGGGTATCCCTTTCTGAGCACTTCCCCTATTCCCATATTGGCAATGAAAGTCTGGAAACCCAAGAGGCTAGCTGGTGTTCTAGCCCTGCCCCCTTTTTCGTCCTCCACATTTGCCAAATCGTTCCAGTCTCCAATCATGCACCAGTGATCACCCCAATTGCTTTTTTTAGCTTCCAGTTCTTCCCATTGATTTTCTCTAATTCTTTTGTCAGTGCTAAGGTAGACAAATATTATCCATCTGAATTGATCCTGATGATGTAGTCTGAATTCAACCTCGAAATGGAAGCTGTCACATATGATTTGATTAATTTCCACATCTCTGCTCCAGGCCAGAAGTAACCCTCCACTCAGCCCCCTTGGTTCAACAGTTTTGTGCCTGTCAGAGAAGCCTAATTTTTTACAAACAGTTAATACAAAAGGATTAGTATTTTTAGTTTCTGATAGGAATGTAAAATGTGGGTGATGGGATTTTAGGGAATCCCTCAACTGGGAAACTGTAGAGGCCCCACCCAGGCCTCTACAGTTCCACACCACAGCTTTCATGGTTCACTCCGGGGCCATTCAAGGCTGGCCTTCTCCACCTGGGTTGAATGAGCTTTCAATTTCTTCTGGTCAGATTCTTCTGGTATAGGGTCTTCCTGGACAGCAGACAAGGTTTTATGAGTGAGTCTTCCTCTTTTGGATCCTTGATCCAGGATTTTAGGAACTTCTGTGGTGTTTCTCTGGAGTCTTCCTTCTTTAGCTCCAATTCTTTTCCATGTTCTCTGCTTGGGCCCCTGAGTGTCCATAGGGCTAGTCCATGGAGGTTCTATTGGGGAGATGAGTTGTTCCTTACTATCCCTTGGAGAGACATTTAGATTTGGGCAGGTGCCTTCATATTGTACTATCTCTTTTCCAGGCTCCTTTGGTTGAGGTTCAGTGGGTTCATTCCTGCCATGATAGCTCTGATTATCTTGTCTGGAGGAATTGGATTCCACTAGGCTAGTTTTCCCATGAGATCGAGGTGTATGGTTACCCTGGTTGCCTGCTATGTCTGAGAGGAGTCTTAAGCTGTCTGAACCCTTATTTGATGGGGGGTCTTGCTCCTTGTTAGTGTCAGAAGGTGGATCTGGGTTTCTGTCAGATGATCTGCTATGTGGGCTTGAGGTTGTACCAGTTCTTGAATCTCCTGCCTTTAGCCATTCTCCATACTGTCCCTGTTTGGTGTCTCCAGAGGCAATGTCCTGGATTTTCTTCTGGCATTCCCTGTCGAGGTGACCAATTTCTCCACAGTAATAGCAGAGGTTAACTAGTCTTTCATATTTGAAGCTTACTATGGAGATTTCATCCCCTAGTCTAATAGATAAGCATCGTGGGATAGATTGGGTAATGTCAACTGTGACTAGAAGTTTAAGGATCCTTCCTCCTGCTCCTATGGCATTGGTAATGATAACATTCTTAACACCTTTGAAGGCCTTGCCTATTTTGATTCCCACCTCTAGTGTTAACCAGTCAAGTGGTACATTATAAACTTGAACCCAGAGGTCCAATTCTTCAAAGCAGCTGTCAGATGCTTTAATGCCTTTCTTCCAATCTTTCAGCACTAAGTATTGATTTTTGAAGATCCAGTTTGTGCCCAATCTGACTCTGCTTAAATCACCTTTATTCTCAAATATGAAGTGGAAAAAGTTTGGGGAGATTTCTCTAACCTCTAAACCTTATTGAATTCTCCAGATGGCTATCATAGCTCGTCGAAGACCAAGGAGAGATGCTTTACGTTGTCCAATAATTTTGCCTACCAAGCTTCTGCTACATTCCTCGGCACTAGCTTTGACATCATCTTGAGCTATATCGATTACCAGGTTCTCCGTTCCGGCCAGAGAGAAGTTTTTCAATCGGTTGGCCATTTCCTCTTCGAGCCCTAGGTCCTGCTCGTTCCCAGACATTCTGCACCCCAAAACTAATGACTGATATTAATGCCGGATAGTTTAGTACCGTGAGAAAGCGTTTGGATCCAGAAAACACAGAAGAATCCTCAAAAGGAGGTATGAAAACCCTCAATCTAAGGAATGAAACGCCTTCATGCTAAGGAATCGCTGCTCCCATACGAGAGAATTTTAAAAACGCTTTAACTAATTATTTTTTAAAAGATATTTTTATATTTAAATTGTCTCATGGCATTAAAAATTTCATGAAAATGAAATTTATATGTTATTAAGCACTTCCTTATGTACAACATTATTGATTTTATTCTTTGGCACGTAAAGTACTACATAGGTGCTTAAATTTATCGAAAATTGCATATTATTATTTATTAGTTAACAAATTTTAAAAAAATTAAAGGATCTTACTTATTAAACAAAATTAAAGAAGAAAAAAAAGTAGAATTTTTTAGGGATTTTCACCTATTATTTATTTGAAATCTAATTCTAAATTTCAATTTAAAAAAAATGAAAAGAATCATTAGTTACTCCTGGAAATGAAATCAATTTTCCTACCAGTAAACTGATTTTTTTTATTAAACAAATTGATCCGATTTTTTTTAAATCAAATAAAAAAAATAATCAATTTTTTCTAACAATGCAACCGAATTTTCCTAACATTGCACCGATTTTTGTACCAAACAAATTAAATTGAAAATAATTCCAATAAAAAACAAAACTTACAAATTTCAAATTACACGGCCAGAAACTGATGAGAAAACCGCGAGAAGAAAATATACACAAATATACACCAATTAGTTTATACAGAACATACACGGATTAGTTCATATCAAACACAAAATACACGATCTTTTCGGAATATATACAGAAAATATATAAAGAAGATATATACATATTATATATCGTATTAGTTTATACAGAATATATATACAAAATATACACGGATTAGTTCATATCAACATATCAAACACAAAATACACGATCTTTTCGTAATATATACAAAATATATACAAAAAATATATAAAGAAGATATATACATAATATCTATCGAATTAGTTTATACAGAATATATATACAGAATATATTGAACATATACACCATATACATGACACATATATTCTCATCACCAGTTCACAATAAAAAGGGAATAAAGAAAGCTGTTCGCGGATCTACTTTTCTTCCCCGACCACTGGCCGACGGATCTATCGTTCCTCCGCCGCTTATATACGCCTCTAGCTGTCGTGAATCATTTCCTTAGTGTTCCTTTTTTTTTGTGATTAGAGGTCTTTAGAAAATGCCGATGAGGAAGAATCCCCAAAGTATAGGAACTGTTGTATGACACGCTCTAAACGCAACGTCTTTCGTCGACTTCTCCACCTTTCCCATCCACCGGCACCATGCTTTTGTCTCTGGCAAAACCTTGTCCGCCGGTCGGGATCATGTACCTTCCGTCTAGCTGCATGTGTGATTTTGAACGGGTCTCGGAGGTTTTTTTTCTTTTCTATTTTTTACAATTGCCGTCTTCCACCGATCAGAAAAACAAAAAAAAAAACACAGAGAGGGAGAAAGAAAAAAAGTGAAGAGAGAGAGGAAGGAGATGAAGAGATAAGAGTAAGTTTACATTTAATTCTATAGTTTATTAACTGCATATTTAAATTAATTAGTTTTGATAAATCTGATAATTTTACAATTAATTTTAAAATCTGATAATTTTGCAATAAAAAATAATATATATTATCTCTACTCTTTTTTTTTTGGTGCAGAATATATAACTAGTACGGTACCCGTGCGATGCACGGGAGCATTTATTAACTAATTATATTTTAAAAGGTATTTTTATATTTAAATTGTCTCATGGCATTAAAAATTTCATGAAAATGAAATTTATATGTTATTAAACACTTCCTTATGTACAACATTATTGATTTGATTCTTTGGCACGTAAAGTACTACATAGGTGCTCGAATTTATCGAAAATTGCATATTATTATTTATTAGTTAACAAATTTTAAAAAAGTTAATGGATCTTATTTATTAAACAAAATTAAAGTAGAAAAAAAAAGTTGATTTTTTTAGGATTTTCACCCATTATTTATTTGAAATCTAATTTTAAATTTCAATTAAAAAAATGAAAAGAGTCATTAGTTACTCCTGGAAATAAAACCGATTTTCCTACCAGTAAACTGATTTTTTTATCAAACAAATTGATCCGATTTTTTTAAATCAAATAAAAAAAATAATCAATTTTTTCTAACAATGCAACTGAATTTTCCTAACATTGCACCGATTTTTGTACCAAACAAATTGAATTGAAAATAATTCTAATAAAAAATTAAAATAAATTGTTAATGTTTATGCAACTATCTATTTCCTAAAGAAAATGATATGAACTTAACTAAAAAAAAAATGATATGAACTTAAATCTCAATAAAACATGGTTAAGAAAAAACATAAGAATCCAAAAAAATCGATGCATTTAAATTGTCTCATGCCATTAAAAATTTAATGAAAATAAAATTTATATGTTATTAAACACTTCCTTATGTATAACATTATTGATTTGATTCTTTGGCACGTAAAGTACTACTTATGTGTTCGAATTTATCGAAAATTGCATATTGTTATTTATTAGTTAACAAATTTTTAAAAAATTGATCTTATTTATTAAACAAAATTAAAGCAGAAAAAAAAGTAGAATTTTTTAGGGATTTTCACTCATTATTTATTTGAAATCTAATTCTAAATTTCAATTAAGAAAAATTTAAAAGAATCATTAGTTACTCATCGAAATGAAACTGATTTTCCTACCATTAAACCGATTTCTTTATCAAACAAATTGATCCGATTTTTTTTAAACCAAATAAAATATAATCATTTTTTTAAAAAATGCAACCAAATTTTCTAACATTGCACTGATCTTTATACCTAACAAATTGAATTGAAAATAGTTCTAATAAAAAATTAAAATAAATTGTTAATGTTTATGCAACTGTCTCTTTCCTAAAGAAAATGATATGAACTTAACAAAAAAAGAATGATATGAACTTACCAAAATCTCGATAAAACATGGTTAACAAACAATATAAGAATCCAAAACAATCGATGCATTTAAATTTTGAAATGATGCACACAATTTTTCCTAAATAATTAGATAAGGTGACTTTAAATATCAATGATGAATCGCTTTTGTTACCAAAAAATGTGGACACAATTTTGAATGTACATCCCGTCCAAATATCAGTTTTATTTTAAAATAAAAATTGCACGTGGCTTTATTCAATGTACATTTTTTTTTTAAAAAAAAATTATTCAATAAGATTGGAAGAATTGGTTAAGAATTATACAACTATTTTCTTCCTAAATTTGTATCCAATTTGCAAGGTTTTTAAATTAATTTGTATTTAGAATTGTTTTCACAAATAATTGACACATTTTTTGCATTAGAATCTCCAAATTTGTTATAAGAAAAATATGATTTAAATTTTGGTAAAAAAATAAAATATGATACGAAAAAAATGGGGTTCAAATTTTGCCATAAGTATCTCCAAATTTGTTACAAAAAAATAGGATTTAGATTTTGTTAGTAAAGATTCACATGTGTTTTTTGAATTTTCCATTAATAGTAAGTCAAACATTATATTTATTTGGTCAAACTTTCTATTAATGTATTTTTACAACAAACTCGTTATCAAGTACTAGTACAGTACCCGTGCGATGCATGGGAGCTTTATTACCTACTTTGTTTTTAAAATGTACTTTTTGTATTTAAATTGTCCCATTGACATTAAAAATAACATGAGAACGAAATTTATACATTATTGACCACTTTCTTATGTATAACATTCTTAGTTTGATTTCTTGGAACGTAAAATACTATATGAGTGTTTGAATTTTATCTAAAATTATGTATTATTAGTTATTAATTAACAAATTATATTTTTTTCTAAAAAAATTAAGGGATCTTATTTATTAAACAAAATTATAGTAGAAAGAAAGTAGAAATTTTTAGGGTGTTTTCACACCATCTTTTTAATTCTAATTCAGATTTTTGATTAAGTAAAATTGAAAAAAATCATTTTTTTTTCCTAAAAATTCAACCGAATTTTCATACCAATATACTGATTTTTTTACCAAACAAATTGATCTGAATGTTTGGTTAAAAAAAGTGAAACAAAAAATCATCAATTTTTTCTAAAATGGAACCAAATTTTTCTAACGTTGCAGCGACTAAACAAATTGAATTGAAATTAGTTCTAAAAAAAGATCGAAATATTTTGTTAAGATTTATGCAACTGTTTCTCGGTAAAACGTGCTTAAGAAAAACATAAGAATCCAAAAACATCAGTTTATTCAAATTTTAATAAGTTGCATATGATTTGATTTGAATTTTCTTTCCTAAATAATTGAATAAGGTTTGATTGTAAATGTCAAAGATAAACCGATTTTGTTACCAAAAGGTGGATACGATTTTGAATGTATATCCCGTCCAAATTTTAATTTTGTTTTAAAATAAAAATTGCATGTGGTTTTATCCAATTTGCACACATTTTTTTTAAAAAAAAAAATAATTATTAAAAAATATTGAAAGAATTTGTTAAGAATTATACAACTATTTATTTCTTAAATTTGTATTCAATTTGCACGGTTTTTAATTTAATTTGTATTTGAATTTGTTTTCGTGAATCTCCAAACTTGTCACCAAAAAAATAGGATTCATATTTGGTAAAGAATAAAAAATGATACAACAAAAAAATAGGATTCAGATTTTGGCATAAGAATCTCCAAATTTGTTACAGAAAAATGAGATTTAGATTTTGTTACTAAAGATCTCCATATTTTTTCAAAGTTTCTACTAATAGTAACTCAACCCATTTTTTTTTTTGATCAAAGTTACTAAAAATGATTTTACCAACAATCCTTTTATATTAGTATAGATTATCTCTACTCTAATGCTACACACATCCTAGTTTACTAGTGTGGGCCATCATCATCGTCAACAATTGAAGGTTATGCAAAATTGTGTGGCCATCATTCATTCAACACACCACACACGCAGCCGACCCAATACCCCCAAATGTCTTTTTATTTCTTGTTTTTCTTCTCTACTCAAAAAAATTATTCACGCAATTGATGGTCGGTTTGTATCATAATGAAAAATTGAAGTCATCAATGGAGGTCACCGGGGCCCTCTCCTTCCCTCTATTCTCCTCTATTAATACCCTCACAACACCAGCTCGAGCTCATATACACTTTCTACTCATTTATCTCTCTCTTTAAGAGTTGTTGAATTTTCTAATTTCTGGTTTTGGTACTTGTGAGAGTGAATGATGGAGAACAAAGAGGAGGACGTGCGAGTCGGGGCCAACAAATTCTCCGAGAGGCAGCCGATCGGGACGGCAGCGCAGAGCGAGGACAGGGACTACAAGGAACCGCCTCCGGCGCCTCTGTTCGAGCCTGGGGAGCTGACCTCGTGGTCGTTTTACCGAGCCGGGATAGCCGAGTTCATAGCCACTTTCCTCTTCCTCTACATCACTATCCTGACGGTGATGGGAGTTAGCAAGTCCGAATCCAAGTGCTCCACGGTTGGGATACAGGGCATCGCCTGGGCTTTTGGCGGCATGATATTTGCCCTTGTCTACTGCACAGCCGGGATCTCTGGTGATTGTTATCAAGTTTTTTTTAGAGAATTTCTGCATAATTAATTTCAATCTGTTAATTTATTGGTTTATGTGGATTCCTGATTGTTAATGTTAGCTGCTTCACTAGAATTTGGTTGTAGTTATGGATAAGTTAATCTTACGATTCCAATTCTGTATTTAATTGATCAAATTAAACTTTGAAATGGTATTTCTTTGTAACCATGGGAAGATAATTGGATTCCAAACTATAATAAATTTGATTCAAATATTGTGTACTACTTTGTGCAGGTGGTCACATTAATCCGGCAGTGACATTTGGGCTGTTCCTGGCCAGAAAACTGTCTCTGACCCGGGCAGTTTTCTATATGGTGATGCAGTGTTTGGGGGCCATCTGTGGTGCTGGTGTGGTGAAGGGCTTCGGTCAGAGGCTTTACCAGAGCAATGGTGGAGGGGCGAACGTGGTGGCCCACGGATACACCAAGGGCTCTGGCCTTGGGGCCGAAATTATCGGTACCTTTGTGCTTGTTTACACTGTTTTCTCAGCCACTGATGCCAAACGCAGTGCCAGGGACTCTCATGTTCCGGTCAGTGTCTTTTCGTATTTACTAATTCTTTACGCCGATGTTATTTTTTAATTTTCAATATACTACTTGTGTATGATTTGGGCTATTTTTTGGATTTTTAACCAATTTTCTCGTGTCAACTTGCAATGAATATAA
>BKCP01008316.1:50891-64245 GCA_008636005.1 Striga asiatica
TATACATATATTAAGAAATTGGCATTGTTTGATTATACATATCAAAATCGATCAAGTTAAAATCTAATCAACCGTGTTTCCGTATTTGGTGACTAGGATGATGAAAAGCTATATTAGAGACATAAAACATGTCTCCCTCTTTTTGTTTCAAATGCTTTGAAGCAGAACAAATGATAGCATGACCGATTTTTTTTTTTTAATTTAAAAGCCAAAATAACAGTTCTTTTATTGGGCAATATATTATTTTGATTTAAGCAACTTGTTCTCACCAGATGTGATATTTGATGATTGGCAGTGGATATTCTGGGTTGGACCATTCATTGGGGCAGGACTTGCAGCTCTGTACCACGTTGTGATAATCAGAGCTATTCCATTCAAGTCCAAGTGATAAAATCTCTTTTGGCGTAATCTTCAACTTGTGGTCATTGTTTGAAGCACATGAAAGATGAAGATAAAGGACCAAGATAATTATTTCCATGTTCTCTATTGTTCTACATTATGCGTTTTCTAGAATTTTCATCAGTTGTGAATTATGCATGTTTATGCTGCCAGATGCTCATAAAAGAGCTGGCTTAAATAATTCGGTGAAAGTCCAGCTTGAGCTTTGATAGTGTTCCCCCAACGAAAAGTAGGTTGGCTGATGGTGTTACTGTGTGTAGTGTTTTTAAGACAAGTTATTATAATATGAGAAAATAGTTATTTTCATCCCGCTTTTAAGATGGAAGGTTTTACATCACTAAATAATAAGTCAATTTTTTTGTCCCACTAAATACGAAATAAATTATTCGATAGATAGTTAAAGATAATTGATAAAGAGTCAAATATTTATGTGAAAAGCTATCTGTCAAACAACACAACGTAAATAATTGATAAAGTGCAAAACGAATTATATGATGAGCTATGTGATAGACAAACGGAAATAAACAAAAATAATTGACAAAAGAGCGAAATATTTATGCGATAAACTATGAGACAGACAAGCAAAAATAATTGATAAAGTGCGAAAAAGCTTATGCGATGAACTAAGCGACAGACAACTTGATTAATGTGATAAACTATGTGACAACAAGGTGAAAATAATTGATAAAGTGCGAAATTTTTATGCAATAAACTATTCAACAGAAAGACGAATGTAATTAATAACGTGCGAAACATATTATGCGACAAACTCTGCGACAGAAAGACGAAAATTGTTGATGAAGTGTGAAAAACTTATGAGATAACCTATGCGATAAAAAAGTGAAGTTAATTGATAATGTGCGAAACATATTATGTGATAAACTATGCGACGGTAAAACGAAGATAAATGACAAAGTGCGAAATAAATTTTGCGATAAACCATCCGACAGACAGATAAAGATTAGTCAAGTGAAAATTATTTATGCGATAAACTATGCAACAGAAATGCGAGTTGATGAGAACGTTCGAAAGAAAATATGCGATGAACTATGCGACAGCCAGACGAAGTTAATTGGGAAAATGCAAAATAAATATGCCATAAACTATGCGACATGTTGCGCAAATTGTCCTCTGATCCGATTTGGTCTGCAATCCGTTGCTGTGAACCGCTTCGAACAGCCTTACACCTCCAATGACCTGCAAAACGCCGGGAGGGGTCCCGACGGAAAATAATTCAACGCCCAAGTCAGTTCACGTTCAACGGTAATATAGCAATGAGACTTTTGCGCATGTATGTGTGTTGTGTAAAAATAAAGAACATGTGTCCCTTTTATAGTTGAGGTTACGCGTAGGCCAAAGAACTCCTGTTGAACAAGAAGTCTTCTCGTGTTTTGTCTCTTAATCTGGCTGGATATTTCTGGATCCCCAGAGTCCTTGACCTTACAAACCTTTTCAGCCGAGGCTCTCGCTGATCCCTCACACCGAGCTCCTCCAGATTCATTGCTCTCCTAGGTGCCGCAGAAAATGTTTCTGCTGAGCTACTTTATCTTGATGCATCAGTACCGTCCTTCGGCACACACACTCTATGCTTGTCCGACCCTTTCCACGTCGAGCTTCTTAGAATACTAAGTGATTCAGCTTTCCACTTGCTAACCCAGTAAGTGAATAACCTACCCTTCATTCCCATATCTTGAGCCACAGTGTCTGTAGATGAATGCCGAGCTACAGTTGAGCTCGGCCTGCGGCCATACTCCGCAAGCCACTATATGGCCATATCTCTGATATTAAAAGAACTCTATTTTCTATCTCTGGAAGATTCCTCTTAATTCCTCCGTTTCCTTGCGATTGAGCTTGAAGAGCTCAATCTCGCTGAGGTCATCGTGCTGCTTTATTCTTTCAAAGGTCGAGATCGACCCACCACCAACTTCAGGTAGGTTGTCGAGTTTCCTTTTCTAAGTGGATCCTCCCACTGAGCTCCAGACTTTCTGTGCGCTTGTCATCGTATACATAAGGTTGAAATGTCGACCTACTTGTAATACCCCAGTATCTTATTAATAAGCAAAACGGCTTTAGCTTCCGAGAGTAAGCTAATTCTTATTAATAAATGTTCGATTTTAACATCCGAGTGTAAGTTATTCAAATCAGACGTTTCAAGTTCTAGTTAAACTGATAAATATTAGGATAATATTTTATATCGAAGCCGAATATATTTCAAGTCTCGGTTCATTTTTCTTTTATAAATTCTGAATAGTTAGTATGAGTCGCGACTAGGATCGAATCCAAGTGTATTGAGCAATTATAGAAAATCGAGCTTCAAATCAAAAGTTAAGCCAACAATAGTGCACTAGCACCTCATGCGGCCCGAGAGTTACCACTTGGCACATCATTACACAACTCTAGTGCACTAATTCATTACGGCCCAACCACAAACAGCACCTACACGAGTGGCGTGAGAAGTGCACGCGGCCCAGCAGCCGCGCACAGCCCGAGTGTGCTAGCCACTTTCGCGGGCCAGCAGCCGCGAGCAGCCTGAGTGTGTCCAGCACCACACTCGGCCCAAGTCATGCTATAGCCCAAGTCTCAACACAACCTCAGGTGCAACTTTCGGCCCAACATATATTTTTGTTAACAACCCTCAATCATCGGTTCAGCATTCCGTGTGCAAGGCCAGCAGTACAGCCCAACGCGAGGCCTGCCAGTGCAGCCAGCGCATGGCCCGGCGCCTAGTCACGGCCCATCCGAGGCCCAACGATCTTTGGCCCATTTTACTCGGTCAAGTGAAGTTTGACCATGACATATCATCAGACGAAGTCTGAAAACACACATCCTATCCGGCTAAGGCACAAACTCCAAGAGGAAATGTAATAGCCCAGTTCTGTATTAATAAAAATGACAGTTATTAGTTCCAAGTTGAACTATTTCTTTTTATTAATACTGCTCGTCTTTAGTTCTGAGCCCAGTTATCAGCTATTCAATCTCAGTTATTAATTTCGGTCCATTTATTTTTAGTAATGGACTTCATTCAGTCAGGATTAATTATTTCAGTTGACGAATAATCGAAACCGAGTATGTCTCGATATATCGTCTAAGTCAAGCCGTGTCCGGAACCGAGTCGTTCGGTCGCGAGTATCGCGCCAAGCCAATTCTCGAGCCCTAGTAGTCTCGAGTCTCGTTCAAGCCCTAGTCGCTTGTAGCCTTACTTAGAATATTTTCTAAGTATGAGATCATTTTTATCGAGCCTTCGATATAATTCCCTCGGGCTAAGTAACCCCGCACCGAGCTCGTGCACGGGTCCGAGTCCTCGAGCCCAAGTGTCACGTGCCTCGCCAAGCCGCGAGTGCCCGAGTCATGGCCGAGTATTGTGAGAATTTTTCATAAGTGTTTTGGGCATTTAAGGTCAGCCCTAGAAGGTGGAAGACCTCGGTCCAAGCTTTACCGAGCCCGGGCCATGAGTCGCGCCCTAGTGCCCGCACCTTAGCCTCGCGCGAGTCAAGCATGGTGGCCCAAGTCATGGCCAAACACCTTTGGAATTTTTCTAAGTGTGGAGAGTTTTATTCCAGCCCTAAGCATGTGGCATTCTCGGCCCAAGCCTTTTAGCATGCGCAGCCCAGCAGTTCCCGCGCCCAGCTCGCGCCCAGGGCCCAGCAGCGCCCAGGCCCAGCGCTGGCAGCGTACCAGCCCACTTCTTGAGCCCAAATCCATAAATTTCTGCTCACTTCTCCAGGGCCCAACTTCATGCATGTGTTAAGGGGTGGATTAAGGACTAATTCAGCTTAGGATGCCCTAAGTAAGGATTAAGGATGTCACATGGGCATTAGGGATTATTTAATTGTGAGTGGAGGGGCCATATGCAATTGTTTATGATGGGAACCTTGTCCCCTTGTGCTCCAACCCACCAAGGCCTGTCCAAGGCATTTATTTAATCCAAGATGCCCTGCGTATGCTCCAAGAATCCGCGCCATTTCAGTCCAAGGCCACCCTAACTCCTATGCGCATGGGTGTGTGCAAGATCATGGATTCTTGTCCCCCATTGACCAGCCTTGTGCACTCCGCCCTTCTCCACTACTTAAGACCTATTCCTCAGACATTTTGAACTCATTTGCCACTTAAAATCTCGAGCAACCCTTGAGGAAATTCAGAGCAAAGTCGAGAAGCCCTTCCCAGCCCTTGCGCGGGCCCAACAGCCCGGGGAAGAGGAAGAGCGAGGTCCAGCCCTTTCCAGCCATAATATCTCGAGGCTTAGCAGCATCTAAGTGTTCTTTAGATTTTTCTAAGCCTTTGGGTTTCATAAGGCTCGGTGAAACCCCATTCCAAAGCAAGCCTAGGCCCTCAAGCCGCGAGTGAGCCCTAGTCGAGGCCACTAGCACCATTTCGACCTTTGAGCAAGGTAAGCTCGTGCCAACCATTTTTCCCAGCTTATTCATGATAAAATAGGAATTATCATGTAATAAATTGATGACATGCACGTTCATAATATGGAGTTTCGAATTTTTGAAGTTTAGCCCCTTAAATTCGAATTTTATGAAGCATGCATGAGATGGTCGAGATTAATGGCTTACAAATCCTAAAAAATCATGTGTATAACATTGGTAAAAGATTAGCATGCTTTGTGTTCATTTGTTCGGTCAATTTGTTAAGTGAAATCGAGCCATTTTCACCTCCGAACCTAAGTATATGTACATGCATGTAATGACCAATGTTCTAGCCTCCATAGCCATGATTTTTGATGCTTAGTATTCGGCCCTAAGTCAAATTATATGTTGAGCATGTTCATTTTGGTGACCTAGGGTCCATAGGTGCCATTTAGGCCCTACTGGACCGAGCCTTAACCACCCGAGTTGCCCTAGCATTTCTTGGCATTTTTACATGTTATTTATCTTGTTGAGTTGTTTTGGGTTGGTAGTCACCGGAATAATTGCCGGAAGGTTGGTAGTCACCCGAGTTGCCCTAGCATTTCTTGGCATTTTCACATGTTATTTATCAGGCGTGACCCGGGCACGAGACTGAAGCTCGACGTTACGAACTTAACCCTTTATGGTTAGCTTGTCGGAGTATGTTATCAAGACACGAAAGGACCGGTTAGGGTCTTGTGTATTGATAGATGAGTAGGGTATGATTCTCTTCGGAAAGAAAGGGGAAGCTTCGGCCTCGCTATATCGGACTCTTTGAGATCTTTGCCCGAGTTGGAGACTTAGCTTATCGGCTGGCTTTACCACCGGATTTGTCGGGAGTACATGATGTATTTCATGTCTCGATGTTGCGTAGATACGTACATGATCCTGACCACGTGGTGGACTTCGGCGAGCTGCAGGTCGAGCGAGACCTTACCTATGAGGAGGTACCGGTAGCCATTTTGGACCAGAAGGTCCATCAGTTGAGGAACTGGGCGGTGAGTCTTGTGAAGGTGCTGTGGAGCTGACATGATGAGTCCGAGGCGACTTGGGAAGAAGGAGGTCGATACTATGAGGGATACCCGAGGTCGGGATTCTTTGTAAGGTGGGTAGACTGTAGCGCCCCGTTTATATATGAATAATTTTGGGATTTATTATTATTATTATTATTATTATTATTATTATTATTATTATTATTATTATTATTATTATTACTATTGATGTTATTAATTGTCTGAATGTTTAATTCTTTAAATGCATATTATTATTAATATTATTCATATGTGTAATTATAAATAAATATTATTCCGGCTATTTTATTTTTCGATCGAACCAAGATATTTTCGGGCTAAGTCGAGCCCGTAAAATAGCAATAAAGCGAGCCAGTCTAGCGAAACGGTGCCCAGCCCATAAACCAACCCGATTTTCTCCTCCTATGCGTGAGAGTGTGTGCGTGTGTAAGTCTTGAGAAGGAAGGAAAGAAAAACCCTAGTCTTTTGTATCTCTTTTTTCTCTCTCGAAGGAAGAAAGAAACGCAGCTTTTTCTTTTTGTTCTCTCTCAGCATATCCCTCCCTCTCCCTCTCTTACGATCGTCGTTGCACATCACTCTCATCTCCCTTCCTCTCTTTTCTTTTTTCGATCACGCACCTTCCCTCCTCATCATCCTCGCGCCACCATCATCGCCGCCAGCAGAATCCGCGAGCCCTCCTCTGTCCGTGAACCTCCGGCGATCCCTGTTCCAGCGCAGCAACCTCCGACGGCACCACGTCACCGCCGTTGTGAGCCCTCCGTCGCTACCAGCTGCTCCACCTCCGGCGAAGCCCTCGACGACGAGCACCCCTGTCCGCTGCTCTTCCGTCGCGAGCCCACCACCGGCGAGCCTGCTCTTGCAAAACGCGACCAGGAACAACTGGTGACGACCGCCTAACGCCTCTTCTTCTCCGGCGACCCCAGCAGCGAGCTCTCCTCCGCGAGTCTCCCCTGTCCGTGAGTCCCGTCACGCGAGCAGGCCCTCATCTCCGAGCACCGCAACTCCTCCGGCGAGCCGTTCTCTGCCGTCTGCTGCTCCTCCGACCGAGCGACGCAGCACCTTCACGAGCCCTCCTTCTCCCTCACAACCGTGATCAGCAGGGCCCCATCGAGACCCTCTGTTCGCTGCTCCCCGCCAAGCCCTAGCCGCGAGCAGTCAGCCCGCCACTTGTGCCCCGCGAGACGAACCTCCGCCGTGGAGCCAATTGCCACTCGCCTCTTCGTACCGTTTTTCGAACGTGTACCCGAGAACGGTACTTAGGCTCGAGCCCCGTCTCGTTTATATTCATGTTAAGTATTATTGTGAATTGATATTGGTTATCGAATCGAAAATACTAATCAAGCGAAATCGTAAGATGTTATTTTTCTATCTATTTAAATAAGACCGAGTTGGACCTCAGACAACGTGTTTTCGATATGTAAATGTTTCAGTCTTAAAGAGTTGATGTCAAGGCTTGCTTAACATATATTTTATGTGATTTCGATACTCTATTGACGTGCGAATGTTGTGAGTTGATAAAGGCATGAACACCTAAAAATCGAGCCTCAGTTAGACTCTATTTTTGTCAACCAAGATGATGTTTATTGGACAATTGTTCTTCATGCATTTTGTATTTCTCTGAATGAGACTTCTGTGAGTTTTGGAATTTTGTGATTTGGAATTGAAATGAATTTTATATGAATTTTCAAACTTTGCCAAGCATGCTGTTTTGGTAAACTCGGGCAGAAAAATTGATTTTAGTTCATGTCTATTTTTTTATGATCTTAATGTGCCTGAATGGGAATGTGTTCTTCATGACAAATGTAATATATGATATAAGCTGCCTGTAGGAATTGGATTTATGTAATTTAGAGTTTTGGTTGATTTTATATGATTTTTCTAAGTTGGATTGATGCCCAGGATTTTGAAACAGTGGCTGGGTGTATGCATGGAATGTATGCTCTGAATTGATAGTGGTTATCGAATCGAAAATACGTAATAATCAAGTGAAATTGTAAGTTGTTATTTTTTTATCGATTTAAATAAGACCGAGTTGGACCTCAGACAACGTGTTTTCGATATGTAAACGTTTCAGTCTTAAAGAGTTGATGTCGAGGCTTGCTTAACATATATTTTATGTGATTTCGATACTCTATTGACGTGCGAATGTTGTGAGTTGATAAAGGCATGAACACCTAAAAATCGAGCCTCAGTTAGGCTCTGTTTTTGTCGACCAAGATGATGTTTCTTGGACAATTGTTCTTCATGCATTTTGTATTGCTCTGAATAAGGTTTCTGTGAGTTTTAGAATTTTGTTATTTGGAGTTGAAATGAATTTTATATGAATTTTCAAAGTTTGCCGAGCATGCTGTTTTGATAAACTCGGGCAGAAAAATTGATTTTAGTTCATGGCTATTTTTTTTATGATCTTAACGTGCCTGAATGGGAATGTGTTCTTCATGACAAATGTAGTATATGATATAAGCTGCCTGTAGGAATTGGATTTATGTAATTTAGAGTTTTGGTTGATTTTATATGATTTTTCTAAGTTGGATTGATGCCCAGGATTTTGAAACAGTGGCTGGGTGTATGCATGGGATGTACGCTCTGAATTGATGCCTTTAACGTGATTTTATATAAACATGCACTTCATGAAATGTGTAGTTTTGGATACACTAAGGACCTGTCAAGCTGTACATCCTCAATTATCCACTGCACCTATGTTTTGGATGTTTGCTGTATTATGTGCATTTAAATGACTTTATCTGGCCGAGTGTTCTTCATGAAAGTTATAGAGGCATGAGTGAGGGATATTTTTCAAGTGGTTTCATCATGATGTGATCAGTATACTGAAAGTAACATGCATTTTAATTCCATCGCGCATGCTGAAAATTTGTACAAGTCCATGTTTAGATTTCTAAATTGAATTGTACCGTTTAAAAGCATGTTTAGGTGGCATAACTAAACCATGTCATGCTATGTGATGTTTATATGATCCTTTGATGTCCTAAGTGTTAGAAGTTAAGCAAACCAAGATATCCACCAACCGAAAAGACTTAAACATAAAATATTTTCAAAGTATGCGAGCAAGGCGAAGCCAAGCGAGCTAGTTTTCAAAGTTTATATTTATGTATAAGACTAGCAAGTGTAAGTTAAACCTTGATAAGGTTCTAAGACAAGTCCCAACGAATGTAGGTAATTGAGGAGTCAAGCCTCGACCTACACCCTTTGCTTGTCGAGATTTTCAACCTGGAAATCCAGGTGGGTTGTTATTCTAAAATTAACTGTGCATATGTATTTATTTGTTTGAATGTGTTAAACCGGTATGATCTAAGTATGTGTGTGAGCATGTAGCCTATCGATAGCCATCGGTACGGTTGTCCCCATAGATACGGTTACCCTTATGAGGTAAATTTCCTTAAGGACTTCAGATAAGGCCGTGTCCTTACGTGGCACGCACTCCCGTATTATAGATATGGTACGGCTAAGCGTAGATGTGCACATGAGTGAGCCATAGCGATGGCAAGGGTCATGGACATGACTAGAGATAAGACATGATTTATTATTGTTTATGTTCATGCTACGACCATACCATATTAACATATTCTGAGTTGTTTATATGCATAGTGTGAGTACTATCTTTAACTGTACTCACTCCCACCTGCTCTTCACGGATGCAGGTTAAGCAGTTGGCGGGTTACGAGGCAAGACGAGTCGTGGTCTCGTTTAGTGATTTATGATTATCAGTATTATTGCTTCCGCTTTTATGAATTCATTATGACTTGGATTGTCCTTTCCCGCATGTTTTGAGATATTGATTATGTCATTTGAATCTTGGATAATGTTTGGTTTCATGGTTTTTGGAATTTATTAAATGCTAGTAAGATTTTATAACTATCTATCATGCAAGTTTCGATTTTAATTGATGTGTTTGAGATTTTCGATTAATGGTTCTTGGTAGTTAAGTAGCGCCCACTGAGTTTTAAATTAAATTTGAGATTTTTGAAAAATTAACTCGGATTTTTATTAATTAAATTCGATAAATCTTCCAAAATAAAGTGGGGCGTTACATTATATATATCTGCCTGTTTAATATCTTACGGGTTAAGAGAACGCAGTAATTAACCGAGGCCTAGTTCATTTACGACGATCAGTATAAATGAACTTCTCCTCTCTGGGATCCTGTTCAATACATAAATGTACTAATGCAACTAATCAGTCAAGACAAACTGTACAGTTGACACTACAACCGTTCGGATGGGGTGTTCATGTCCATCTAGGTTGTGAACAACTATTCTTGTTCGCTGATAGAGTGATCTTCGGTTCGCCCGATGACGACCCACCCTATCTAAGTGCATAACAACAAAACGTAGAACTTGTTTAATCTAACATGATTCTCATTCATAAAGGGTAAATGTGTAATAACATGCAAAGCCAAGCTTTCAGTATATAACACTAACACACGGTTGTGAGAAATTTGGATTGATGGTATTTTTTTTATCACAATCCAAAATAAAATCGAACGTAAATGATCAATTTATTTGGTCAATTATTCGATTTAATTAAAATAACTGAATTAACTCATTACGTATATTTATAATAGTGTAGTCAGTTTTTTTTTTAAATTTAAAGTAAAAATAGATAATTATTAATAGTATAAAGTTTCCAATCGAAAAATTTAGTCTTGTTAATCGTGGTCGTTGTTGTACAAAATATATACAAAATATTATTTTTTAATATAGTTCGATTTTTTTTTTCAGTTATTTAAATAAAAAAACATGTCATCGTACTGAAATACCAGATATATAAAATAATATCAATAATAATATTAGTACCAAAATATAAAAATTCGTATCGAAATTATGTTCTTTGGATGTTGTTCGATTTTGTGCAATCTGATAAGCATTTAAGTGCAATCTGTATAACCCTAATGTGCACTCGCAATACATAAAAAATATAAATAAAAAATATTATTATTTATAATATAAAAATATAAAAAATCGATAATGTGTTTTCAATATAGTTCGACATGTTCGTCTATTTTTTTATTTAAAAAATAAATAAAAACAAAATCTGTCATTAACCAACTAATACTATTTGAACGATAATTAAGTTTACTGTAATTTTTGTATTACGTGTTGTGTTATAAAGTGCACCGTATTGGTTTATAAAGTGCAATGTATTAATATATAAAGTGTAATACTTAAATTTTGGAATGTTAATATGATCGTGCGATTTTTGTGGATATAAAGTATCATGTCGTTCCCATTTTTTAGATTTATAATGTGTCATATTTTGGCGGGAGATATTGACATTAATTGGTGAGTCTAATGATAAAGTGAAACATATTGTTTTATAAAGAGCGACTCGTTGTTATATAAAGTGCAATATTTTGTTATATAAAGTGAACTAATTTATACTTTCCCAATTGTATCCGAAAACTAGTTTTATTAGATATAATTTTTACATCTAATTAACCTAAATAATTAAAATATCTTTTCATTTATTATTTTATTACATAATTTATTTATTATTATAAATCATTTTGATATCGTATATTATTTTTATTTAATAATTAGTTTATTTAATTGGTTAGCTGAATTAACCTACACGAACGAAATAGTTTATTATTTATAATATAAAAGTTTATTTATCAATTTAATATTTTTATTTATTATTATATATATTATATGTATATGATTTTAATATTTTATATTATTTTTATTTAATAGTTTTGTTTTATTATTTTAATTTATATCTATAAAAGGATATATAAACAATAATACTTTTTATAAAGTTTTTCTTAATTACAAATTTTGCCCATGTACTAAATTGACACTTAATCAAACTTTTTGAAATTGCAATAAGGACCCTAAGAAATATCTAATTCTCAAAAGTTAGACATCAACCCAAAATCAATCTCGTCAATCTCGCGGTTGAATATCCGGTCGTCGGGTCGTCCATTCCCCACAAAGAGGACGTTCCTCGGCTCGCGACGACGGATACAAGTCTAATACTCCAACCGAATTTCTGAAAACGCTGTGCAATTGGCAACGGAAAATCAGAAAATTGTGCAGAGGCATCTACGATTTACAAGTGCTTCAACAGATTCCAGAGACTTCTTCCCGGAGCTGAAATAGGCGGCAGCGGCCTCGGAGTACGTCGAGATCGAGAGCAGATTGAGATTCAGGGGAATCGATGAGCCGTCGTGGGATTTAGATACACTGAAATAGATCCTCGAGGCATTGCAGCTCAAGGGAGTCCTGCACTCGGGGAAACCGCCGGAGCATAATCAGGTCAGGCACCGGAACTTCATCTACGACGAGGCCCCAGTTGTCATTGTGAGGACTCTGAGATCGTCAAGTTCATCTCCGATTAACCGGAGAAGGGGAATCAACTGCTCTCCGTCGAGCGGCGGCCGAAACCAAATCAGTTACAATTCCAACTCGCCGGCGCCGAGTCCTCACTGGAGCCCGAGCGCAGTCACCACAGCCAGGAACGAAAGCAGCGCAATTGGAAGAAAATCGAACTCGCTCGTGAAGCCCAAACCTCTGAGCGTCGAAACCCAACGGATAAAACCTGATCCCGTCGAAAACCGGCGATCCTCTCTAGTTCAGTCACCTATTTTATGAAGATGTCTGTGTGTTGTTTATGTGTGAGAGAGAACGGGGTGTGGGGTGGGATATGGGTTGGCTGGTAAGTGGGGTGGGGCGTGTGGGGTGGAATAGAGTTAGCTGGTAGGTGTTGGTTAGTTGACAGGTTGGTTAATGTAGTGGGTCCTACCTCTTTGATTGTTGTGTGTAAATTTACCATAATAACCTTAATGAAGGTATAATTTTAACTTTTTCTTAAGCCGTTGGATTACCCGATCTAATGGATGTATTCTTATTTCTTTCACTAAGCACCATTCTCACCGGAGCGTGATTCTATATATATATATATATATATAGGGATTGGTTCCAATGCATCTCATTATTTAAAGTGAGGACGTGAGACTCATTCCTAGCCACAAGATTTAGATCTTGATTTAAATAATAATTCTTTATTTTTATTATTTAATTCTTTATTTTTAATTATTTAAATATTATTATGACCATTGACCGTTGACTCCGGCGTTGACCGTTGACTTCCGGCGAAAATTGTTGACTTTCGGCGTTGACCGTTGACTCCGGCGTTGACTTTCGATGTTGACCGTTGACCATTTGTCTTTTGTTATGTTATTTCTTTCTTGCTAGGTTAGTTATGTCTTGTTGCTAGGTTAGTTTTTTGTTGTTGCTAGGTTAGTTATTTGTAGCTGCTAGGTTAGTTGAGTTTTGTTGCTAGGTTAGTTGTCTTTTGTTGTTAGGTTAATTTTTTCTTGCTGCTAGGTTAGTTGTCTTTTGTTGCTAGGTTAGTTCTTTCTTGCTGCTAGGTTAGTTGTCTGATGCTGCTAGGTTAGTTGTCTTTTGTTGCTAGGTTATTTCTTTCTTGCTGCTAGGTTAGTTGTCTTTTGTTACTAGGTTATTTCTTTCTTGCAGGTTAGTTGTTTGATGCTGCTAGGTTAGTTGTCTTNNG
>BKCP01008316.1:77727-95330 GCA_008636005.1 Striga asiatica
CGCTCAGGGAATCCCATCCTAGCCAACGCCTCCCTAAGAAACGGCCACTCAACCCTATCATACGCCTTAGCCATGTCCAGCTTCAGCGCGATATTCGGAGCCCGCTTCCAGTCCGCTCGGGAGATGTCGTGGATCATCTCCTGGGCCAAAAGGATATTATCACTAATGACCCGATCCTTGACGAATCCACTCTGGTTTGGAGAGATGAGAGAGGGGAGAAGAGGGGAAAGACGACCGTTAAGAATCTTCGATATGAGCTTGTTGGTCACGTTACACAGGCTGATGGGCCTGTAATCGGACCAAGAGCTCGGGTTGGGTCGTTTGGGGATCAAGACGACAGAGGTAGACGTGAAGGAATCCGGCATCCGGTGGCCGGAGAAAAAGTCCAACATCGCCTCCTGGGCGTCAGTCTCGACAATATCCCAGCAGACCTGATAGAAGAGGGAGGAGAAACCATCCGGGCCAGAAACGCTGTTGCGATCAATCCCGAATACAGCATCCCTAACCTCCTCCCTGCTCGAGAGCTCACAGAGGCCAATGAGGTCGGCCGAAGGAGGGATGGTGGGGAAAAAAGAAGCGTTCGGGGCCACGAGGGAACCTCTGTCAGATGTGAAGAGGGTCTGGAAGTGAGCGACAGCCGACTCCCGAATCTGAGACGCCTGGGTCAAGGATGACCCATTAGCCTCGATGCTATGGATGTACGACTTAGCACGCTTCTGCCTAACGTAGCCCTGGAAGAACCTAGTGTTCCGTTCACCCTCGGCCACCCAACGAACGGCCGCCTTCTGCTTCCAGAAGTCCTCCTCCATAAGGAGTCGGAGCTGGTACTCGGCGTGGCAGCGGTGCATGGCGGTCCTATTCTCCGGAGTGGGATCCAGGTCATAGGCCCGCTCAGCCGACGCATGCGCACTCTGAGCTGCAGTAAGGCGGTGATGAAGATTTCCAAAAACATCCCAGTTCCACTGTCTCAACCGACGCCGCAGTCTGCTGAGCTTCGCCTCGAGAATGCGCATCCCGAAGAGCCCAGTCGGCTGAAGCCAGGAATCCCTGACAGTGTCGTGGAAGGAGTGGTGGCGAACCCACATGTTTTGGAACCTAAAGGAAGCGCGGCAAGGAGTGCTCGAAAAACGACATCTAATGAGGAGGGGTGAATGGTCAGACCCAAATCGAGTGAGGTGCGTGACGGTCGTGACCGCAAACACCTTCGACCACGCTTCAGAAATCAAAGCACGGTCGAGCCTCTCCTTGAGGTTGTCCCTAACCCACGTGAAGGGCTCACCCTCGCATCCAGCATCAAGCAACTCGCAGTCCGCCACAGTTTGCGCAAAATCCCACATCTCTCGGGATCGGTCCGTGCGGCCACCCACGCGCTCATCGGGATGCAGAAAGATGTTGAAATCGCCACTAACCATCTATGGCAATCCCTCCATACTCTCGGCAATCTCACGCAGGGTGTCCCAAAGATTATATCGCCCGACCCTAGTACACTTGGCATAAACCAAGGTGTGAAAGATGGGCTCCGGGAGATGGGCAGCGGAAATCTCTACGTGAAGCACCTGATCGGTGTCGCGGAAGACCCGACAAGTGTAGTCACGCGAGTGGAAGAAGAAGATCTTGTGCGAAATATTCCCCACGCCCGAATGGAAGCCCAGACGACGCGAGTAGTAGTCAAAAGAAGGAGTGCGAATCATCGGCTCAATAAAGCCAACAAAATCGACTCTGTGGTCACGAATGAGAGAATGAAGGTGAGAAAGAGTAGCTCTGTTCGCCAGGCCACGACCATTCCAAGTAATGGATGTGATGGACATATCAACGGTCGCAAGAGCCACCGGACGTAGTCCGCCTATGGCGAGGCTGATTCGGGCCACCTAAAGAATGTGAAGTCGTCCGTCGTGTCGTGCGGCGGAAGGGTCCAATAGCAGGGGAGATCGTCCGCCGTCTCGTATGCTGCATGGCTCTGGTCCTCGAGGTCTGTCTGCCTCGGTATGTACTCGTAGCCTGTGAGTCGTCTGGCTGGACAGACTGACCTATAGCAGCATTAGCGGGTTGCCCCATCTCCGGGGCTGTCTCCTGTCTGTCAAGGTGAGGAAAAGCACTAGAGGCGAAACTCTCGCACAAGACGTCATGCTGCGCGCGGTTGAGTCCGCATATCTGTTCGGGGATGGGTGAGAGAGAGGGTCCCTCAGGCAGAGCACTCGGGTGCTCGCCGTTAGGAGGAGGCTGGGAACTGGCTATAAGCTCGACCGAGATCCCAATCTTAGCAGGGATGGGGTGGGCCGACTCATCCCCTTTTGGGGGAGCGGTGGCGGCAGTATTCCTCGTATCCGATGATCGGACCGGGCTAGATGCGCGCTCGGTCAAATGGCCGGCGTCTCGCGCACTATCATCGGACAGGTGGATGGACTCTCCCCTGGGTGTGGCGTCCGGCTGGTCCATGTCATCACCAAGGAGGTCATCGTCATCCAGAAGCGTAAGGTCGGTAATCTTAGGAGGCCTGCTGGAGGAAGGAGCAGCCTCCTTCTCCGCCTCAGGGGAAAGAATAGCAAAGTAGGAGTGATTGGCCTTGAAAGCCGTCTGTAAGGTCTGTCTAGGAAGAAAGCCCGTGGACTTGGGCTTGGGACCCACTAAGGCCAACTGCTTAGGCTGGTTAGGATGGGCATCCTTCCCAATTTGGGCAGTATCTACAATCACAGCCTTGCCCTTATCCTTAGACCCCTTCGGGGTCTCGGGCTCGCGAAGGGGGCTTTTGCCCTTTCCCTTCGAGTCCCTCCGGCTGGTGGAGGGCCCCCGCTGAGTCGCTCGGTGGCGCTGCGGGATAGCGGGCCGTGGCTTATTGCCACTGATGTAGCAATCGGCCGCAACATGACCCACGTGGCTGCACGAGGTGCAGAATGCGGGGATCTTCTCATAGATCACCCGCTGAACAAGAGACTCCGAACCCTGTTCAATCTCAATCTCATGAACGAGCTCAGCTCTCAAATCTATCTCGACGCAAAATCGCGCCACATTAGCCCTCGTCTGAAGGGCCGTCGGGGCGTCGATACGAATCGGCTGCCCAATACACTTAGCTAGTGTAGTGATGGCAGCACGGTCATAAAGATGGGGTGGGAGGCCGGGAAGGCGGCACCACACGGGGACGACCGGCGCCTCCGTCTTCGGGTTAAACCCGGCATAATATTTGAACACCCTAGCTGGGCATCCACACAAATGAATCGAGGTCTTAAGCCAGACCTCATTATAGTCCTCGGGAAGGTGAAACGAGACTAGAAGGTGGTTGAAATTGTACCACTTCGAAGACACTCTACCCTTAAAGCCCAGTTTTCCTAACCCAGCAGATATATCTCGGGGAGCGGGGATAGCATATGAAAACTTAAAGACCAGGGTATTAGCTAGTTTACCTGCGAGAGCGACAGATTCGGCTTCGGTGTATCGGGCCTTCACTTTGTTCCCCTCTGAGCGGATGATGGTTCCGCAAGCTTGTTCGTAATTCCCGTCAAAGATAAAGTCCTTCGGTGTTTGGCGCGGGGCGCTCGGTTTGCCGTCTTTTCTTCCCGTAATGGCCTCGTGGAAGGAAAGCGGGCCAGTGGAGGTGCCCGGTTGAGGCTCGGGTGCAGCAGTTTTGACTGTGGAGTCAACCATAGGCGGTGTCTCGATTGTTGGAAGTCCGGCGATGGCCCCAGCCGGAGAGTGTAGATTTGGTCGAGGCCCGAGAATGCCAGCCGCAAAATCCGACTTCGGGGAAATTCCGGCATCGGTGGGGGCCGGAGGGGATTTAACGATGTACGGGGCATCCTCCGGTGATAAGCCAGCCGGCTGAATTTTTCCGGTGGCCAATGTGGCGCCGGCGCCGGAGATGGACTGAACTTCGACGGCCGCTTGAGTGATGGGCTGTGGAGAGGGCCGCTTGTTGACGGACTGAGAAGTGGCGAGGTGGTCAGGCTGGGAGGTGGAGGGGATGTCGGGCTGAGTTGAGATTGGCTTAGTGGCGGCCTGTGAAGTGGCCTGAGATGTAGTGGCGGCCTTTGTGGTTTGTGATGGTGGACAGGTGTGGGAGAAGTCGTGTGTTGGGTTTGGGTTGGTAGATATAACCCTCTTCGTCATTTCTTTCTTGCTAGGTTAGTTGTGTTTTGTTTGTAGGTTAGTTGAGTTTTGTTGCTACATTAGTTGTCTTAAGTTGTTAGGTTATTTTTTTCTTGCTACTAGGTTAGTTGTCTTTTGTTGCTAGGTTAGTTCTTTCTTGCTGCTAGGTTAGTTGTCTGATACTGCTAGGTTAGTTGTCTGATGCTGCTAGGTTAGTTGTCTGTTGTTGCTAGGTTATTTCTTTCTTGCTGCTAGGTTAGTTGTCTGATGCTGCTAGGTTAGTTATCTTAAGTTGCTAGGTTATTTCTTTCTTGTTGCTAGGTTAGTTGTCTTTTGTTGCTAGGTTAGTTATCTGTAGCTGCTAGGTTAGTTGTGTTTTGTTGCTAGGTGAGTTGTCTTTTGTTACTAGGTTAGTTCTTTCTTGCTGCTAGTTTAGTTGTCTGATGCTGCTAGGTTAGTTGTCTTTTGTTGCTAGGTTAGTTATCTGTAGCTGCTAGGTTAGTTGTGTTTTGTTGCTATGTTAGTTGTCTTTTGTTGCTAGGGTAGTTCTTTCTTGCTGCTAGGTTAGTTGTCTGATGCTGCTAGGTTAGTTGTCTTACTAACCAAAATCAAAACAAAAAAAAAAAGAAAAACCGAAAACCGACAAAGAAAAAGAAAAAGAAAAAGGAAGAAAAGGAAGCAGAAACTACAAAACAAAGTCGATCTTCGGGCTAACAGATGCCCGAAATAAATGTCTAGTCTAATGAAAGCAAGAATCCTAAACTACTGAAAGCGGAACGCTGGATATCCAAGCTGGTCCATCCGTATAAGAGTGCGAATGCGGAGTGGAGCAGTGTCGGTATGAAATGTATGTGTGTCTGGTATGGTGGCGCCAAGGCTGGCCAGATATTCAGCAGGTCTGTTCCCCTCACGGAAAATGTGCGTGATCCTGTGATGGAAAGACCGGAGTAGAGCTTCAATACGCATAAGCGGGTGCTGAATCTGCCACGAGCCCAGGTGGCCCGAGGTCAAAAGGGTGGCTACAGCCGCAGCGTCTAGCTCGATCCAAATGTGGCTAGAGAGGTGGAAAGCAATCTGAAGGCCGATCTGTAATGCCTGAATCTCTGCATCATAGCTCGAGGAGGCCTGAAGGGACGCGTTGAAGGCGGTGATGAGGGCGCCGCTTCCGGCAACTCCAGTGTGGCGATCAAAAGAGCCATCAGTATTCAGCTGGACCCACGGAGAGTCAGGTCAAAGCCAAACAACAGCTCTGGGCCGAGGGTGCCGAACAGGCGGTGGTGGGGCCACCATGTAGTGATGTGGTGGCGTGCAGCCTGTCCAGTCTCGGGCCGTGAGCCTGGCCAATGCGATGAGGAGTGAAATGTGTCTCTCTACCTGCAAAACAATGTGAGAAAACATAAAAGTAATATCCCTATGCTTAACACTATTCCTTTCTGTCCAGGTGAACCAAAGGATCAGACAAGGAATGAGGAAGCCCACGTGTCTAAGGTGTGTGCTCTGTGAGAAAAAACTCAGAAACTCAAAGAAACTGTATGTGGTGGGTAGGGATATATGTGTCCAAGTGGCAAAATGCTCCCACACTCTCCTCACAATCTCACTCTCTAGAAAAAGTTGGGTAAAGGTCTCGGTCTCATGGCGTCCAGTCTCAGAACAACACACACATCGAGAGGGGAAGGAGATCCCCCTCGCGTGTAGCACAGTATACACGGGTGTCCGGCGCAAGAGGAGGCGCCAAAGGAACACCAAAATAGTAGGGGTGAAAAGGTCATTCCAGATGTCCCCAAAGAGGAGATTAGGCCGATCCCTCAGCCTGATCTGCTCCCAAGCCGAGGTAGTAGAAAACACACCCGATGATGTAAGTCTCCACCTCATGCTATCTGAACCGTCCCCCGAGATAGGGATTTGCTGGATCTGATCTAATAAATGCCCGCTAAATCCCGCACCAGACCCCAACTCCCTATCAAGCTTCCCCCTATCCCACGACCCGTCCGTCTAGAGGTCGCTCACAAGCAGGTAGTGGGAGTGCGACACCTGCATATCCCTAAACAACGGCCTATCACCTACCCACCACTCATCCCAGAAACTAACATCGCCCTCGCCCAGAACCCAGAAGATGTGATCCTGGGCGCGCCTACCAACCCTAGTGAGGCGCCGCCACTGCCTACTATCATGATCAACAGCCGTCACCCAACAAGGGTGGTTGGCACGTCTAGGGCAGTACTTTCCTTGAAGGTACTGAGCCCAAAGCGACTTTTCTTCCCTAAAGCGCCACCACAGCTTGTATGAGAAAGCTGTAACAATGTCCCTGAGGCAGCGGATGCCAAGCCCACCCTCGGGGATGGGGCGACAGATGGAGTCCCAACTCACCCAGTGGGTACGTCTCCCCCTCCCAGAACCGTCCTCGTAACCCCAAATATAACGAGCCATAATCTGGTCTATCTCGTTAAAAGTAGACCTAGGGGGGTCGAGGACCATAAGCAAGTAAATCGGAAGAGATCTAAGAGTGCTCTTGATCAGCACAAGTCGACCACCGAAAGAAAGATGTCTATGCGACCAACCAGAGATCCTGTCGATCATCCTCTGCCTGACGCCCGCAAAGAGCGCTCTCGTGAGGTTGCCCTTATATAAAGGGACGAAAAGGTAGGTAATCGGAAGGTCGCCACGCGCAAAGCCAGTAATGTCGTGGACCCGCTGAGCCCACCTGGCCGCGCTGGAAGTGGAGAGGGTGAATGTACTCTTCTGCACACTGACCAGCTGACCGGTAACCGAGCCATAGTGCTCCAAAAGGCGCATGAGCTCGACCAGTCCATCATCATCCGCCCGGGTGAAGATGATGATGTCATCTACGTAAGAGAGGTAAGAGATGAGAGGAACATAGCCACGGGTGCTATACGTCATATGCGGAAAGTCGCGGATGAAACAGGCAAGGCATCGAGAGAGGTAGTCCGCCGCAAGAACGAAAAGGGAGGGGGACAGGGGGTCGCCCCTGTCTAAGGCCTCTAGATGAGGGAAAGAAATCGGTGGGGCTGCCATTGACCAGGATCGAGAACGTGCAGTGCTCCACGCACGCCTCGACAAAACTGATCCAACTGTCAGGAAATCCCATCCTAGCCAGGGCCTCCCTAAGAAACGGCCACTCTACCCTATCATACGCCTTAGCCATATCTAGATTTAGCGCGATATTCGGAGCCCGCTTCCAATCCGCATGGGAGATGTCGTGGATCATCTCCTGGGCCAAAAGGATGTTATCACTAATGAACCGATCCTTAACGAATCCACTCTGGTTCGGAGAGATGAGGGAGAGGAGAAGAGGGGAAAGACGGCCGTTAAGGATCTTCAAAATGAGCTTGTTGGTCACGTTACACAAGCTGATGGGTCTGTAATCGGACCAAGAGCTCGGGTTGGGTCTTTTGGGGATCAAGACGACAGAGGTAGACGTGAAGGAATCCGGCATCCAGTGGCCGGAGAAAAAATCCAACATCGCCTCCCCGACGTCAGTCTCGACTAGATCCCAGCAAACCTGATAAAAGAGGGAGGAGAAACCATCTGAGCCAGAAATGCTGTTGGGATCAATCCCGAATACAGCATCCCTAACCTCCTCCTTACTCGGGAGCTCACAGAGGCCAATGAGATCGACCGAAGGAGGGATAGTGGGGAAAAGAGAAGCGGTCGGAGCCACAAGGGACCCTCTGTCAGAGGTGAAGAGGGTCTGGAAGTGAGCAACAGCTGACTCCCGAATCTGAGCCTCCTGGGTCAAGGATGACCCATCAGCCTCGATACTATGGATGTACGACTTAGCACGCTTCTACCTAACGTAGCCCTTGAAGACCCTACTATTCTGCTCGCCCTCGGCCACCCAGCGAACGGCTGCCTTTTGCTTCCAGAAGTCCTCCTCCATAAAGAGTCGGAGCTGGTACTCGGCGTGGCAGCGGTGCATGGCAATCCTATTCTCCGGAGTGGGGTCTAGGTCATAAGCCCGCTCAGCCATCGCGTGCGCACTCTGAGCCGCAGCAAGGCGCTGATGAAGGTTCTTAAAAACATCCCAGTTCCACTGTCTCAACCGATGCCGTAGTCTGCCGAGCTTCGCCTCGAGATTGCGCATCCCGAAGAGCACAGTCGGATGAAGCCAGGAATCCCTGACAGTGTCGTGGAAGGAGTGATGGTGAACCCACATGTTCTGGAACCTAAATCAAGAGCGGCGGGGGGTGCTAAAAAATCGGCACTAGATGAGAAGGGGTGAATGGTCAGACCCGAATCGAGTAAGGTGTGGGACGGTCGTAACCACAAACACCTTCGCCCACGCCTCAGAATACAAGGCACTGTCTAACCTCTCTTTGAGTCCGTCCCTCACCCATGTGAAGGGCTCACCATCACATCCAGCGTCAATTAACTCACAGTCCGCCACCGCCTGAGCAAAATCCCACATTTCCCGTGACTGGTCCGAACGGCCACCCACGCGCTCATCGGGATGCAGAAAGATGTTGAAATCGCCACTAACCATCCATGGCAATCCCTCCATACTCTCGGCAATCTCACGCAGGGTGTCCCAAAGATCATAGCGCCCGATCCTAGTACACTTGGCATAAACCAAGGTGTGAAAGATGGGCTCCGGGAGGTGTGCAGCGGAAAGCTCAACGTGAAGCACCTGATCGGTATCACGGAGGACCCGACAAGTGTAATCACGCGAGTGAAAGAACCAGATCTTATGAGAAATATTACCCACGCCCGAGTGAAAGCCAAGGCGACGCGAGTAGTAGTCAAAAGAAGGGGTGCGAATTATCGGCTCAATAAAGCCAACAAAATCGAGTCTGTGGTCACGAATGAGAGAATGGAGGTGAGAGAGAGTAGCCCTATTCGCCAGGCCACGGCCATTCCAAATAATGGATGTGATAGACATGTCAACAATCGCAAGAGCCACCGGACATAGTCCGCTTGTGGCGAGGCTGGGTCGGGCCACTTAAACAATCAATGTGGCGAAAGGATCCAATAGCAGGGGGGACAGTCCGTCGCGTCGTGCGCTGCGTGGCTCTGGTCCTCATAAACTGCCTGCCTCGGTAGGTGCTCGTGGCCTGCGTGGCGTCTAGCTTGGCAGTCTGAGCAAAAGCGGTACTAGCGGGTTGCCCCATCTTCGGGGCCGTCTCCTGTCTGTCATAGTGCACGAAGGCACTAGATGCGAATCTCTCGCACGAGACGTCATGCTGGGCGCGGTTAAGACCGCATACCTGCTCGGGGATGGAAGAAAGAGAGGATCCAACCGGCAGAGCAGTCCTGTGCTCGCCGCCAGCGGGAGGAGGAGGGATGGCTATGTGCTCAGTCGAGCTCCTGATCTCAGCAGAGAGAGGAGTGGCCGACTCATCCCCTCTCAGGGGGGCGGGGCCAGCATTGGCCCTCGAATCCAGAGAGCGGTCTGGACTAGATGCACGCACGGTCAAAGGAGCAGCGTCGCATGCACTGTCATCAGATAAATGGATGGACTCGCCCCTGGGCGAGGCATCCGGCTGGTCCATATCATCGACAAGGAGGTCGTCATCATCAAGAAGCGTGAGGTCAGTAATCATATGTGTGCCACTGGTGGAAGGCGCGGCCTCATTCTCTACCTGTGGGGAGAGAATAGCAAAATACGAGTGATTGGCCTTGAAGGCCGACTGGAGGGTCTGTCTAGGAAGAGAGCCCGTGGACTTGGGCTTTGGCCCAACTATGGCCAACTGCTTAGGCTGGTTAGGGTAAGCATCCTTCCCAGTTTGGGCAGTGGCGTCAATCACAGCCTTGCCTTTATCTTTAGACCCCTTCGGGGTCTCGGGCGCACAGAGAGGGCTTTTGCCCTTTCCCTTGGTGTCCCTCCTGCCGGTGGAGGACCCTAGCTGAGCCGCACGATGGCGCTGCGGAAGTGTGGGCTGTGGCTTATTGCCACTAGTGTAGCAATTAGCCATAACATGACCCACATGGCTGCACAAGGTGCAGAACTCGAGGATCTTCTCATAGATCACCCGCTGAACAAGGGAATCCGACCTCTGTTCAATCTCAATCTCATGGACGAGCTCACCTCTCAGATCTATCTCGACGCAGAATCGCGCCACGTTAGCCCTCGTCTGAAGGTCCGTCGGGGCGTCAATACGAATCGGTTGTCCAATACACTTAGCAAGCGTAGTGATGGCAGCACGATTGTAAAGGTGGGGTGGGAGGTCGAGAAGACAGCACCACACGGGGACAACCAACGTCTCCGTCTTCGGGTTAAACCCGACATAATATTTGAACACCCTAGCTGGCATCCACACAAATGAATCGAGGTCTTAAGCCAGACCTCGTTATAGTCCTTGGGTAGGTGGAAAGACACTAGGAGATGGTTGAAATTGTACCACTTAGATGATACTCTACCCTTAAAACCCAATTTTCCTAGACCAGCAGATATATCTCGGGGGGCAGGGATAGCATAGGAAAACTTAAAGACCAGGGTGTTAGCTAGCCTACCTGCAAGCGCGACAGATTCGGCTTCAGTGTATCTGGCCTTCACCTTGTTTCCCTCCGAGCGGATGATGGTTCCGCAAGCGTGCTCGTATCCCCCGTCGAAGGCAAAATCTTCGGCCGTCAGAGGGGGAGCGCCTGTACCGCCATTTTTCTTCCCCGTAATAGCCTCTCGGAAAGAGAGCGGCCCAGTGGTTGAGGTCGGAGGAGGCGCGGCTGCAGCGAGGTTAGCCGTGAAGGTGCCCGTCGGCGGTGTCCCGATCATGGAAGGTCCGGAGGTTTGAGTCGCGTTTGCCAGAGTTTGGCTCGCAACGACCACCCCGTCTTTGCGAACATGTCGAACATCCAGCTCAGAAATTCCGACGGCAAAAGTGGCAGCTTCTGCAAGGTGATCGGTCAGAGAGGTTTAAGTCGGCCCGGGTCCGAGGATGCCCTTCGAGAGGTCCACTACCGAGTCCGCTCCGGCCTGCTGGGATTTTCCGATGGTTATATCGGCGGTGGTGTCGGCGCCGGCGCCAGAATGCGTGGCTCTTGCCGGTTGGATGGTGGTGGGCTGTTGGTAAGGGGCGGCCCTGATTTGTTCCGCATAAATGACGTTATGAGAGGTTGTAGTGGCGGATGATTTTAGAAATTCTCCGGTCGGTTGGTATTTTCCGATGGCCTGGACCGGGGCGGCGTCGGCGAGGGGAAGTAGAACGGTGGTTGCCTATTGGATGGCAGCATTTTGAAGGTGAGAGGCGGGTTCTGAGATGATGGTGAAGGGCTGGGTCTGGGATGCGGGCTGAGAGGCCTGAGGTTTGGCTTTCTGGTGATGTTGTGAAATGGGCTGAGGTGAGGGTGGGTTTTTTGGTGATGTTGTGTGATGGGGAGGTTGAAAAGGTGTAACTGAGTGGGCTAGGGTTGCCTTTGAGAGAGGGATAATTGATTTTGGCCCAAAAGGGTGGGGCGTAGTTTGGAGAGGGGGATTGAGCCTGACGGTTGGCCCAAATGTAGATTGTTCTGCCACTTGCTGGGTTGGGATCGGGTCCCCTTCAAAGAGCAGCTGAGGGTTTCCTTCTTCCGAGGCGCCGTCTTCTATGGTAGGATTTGGGTTGACTGGCGAGACCCTTATCAACGGAGCGAGTTCCGTCGGCAACTTCTCAAGGACGGCTTTTGTAATTTTAGCGGCGGTCTTCACAGACTTTTCCGTCGACACCATCACTGGAGTGATTGACGAGGTCGTCTTCTTCACTGAATCCACCGTGGGAGTTGTTGAGGGTCGTTCGGAGGATTGAAGCTCCATCTTGTTATTATTTTTTGATTTTTCAATATTTATATGTTTAATTTGCTGAGACTCGTCGAGGTGGGGGTGGGCGGTCACCGAACGGATTTCTCTTTCTTCCACTCGCGAACTGCGCAAATAGGTCGCGATAACTTGTTGAAAATCTGGAGTTTGAAGCAGTTGGAGATGCTCCGACGGTGAAATGGTCGGAGCTTGGGTGAGATTGGTCGTGGTTTGGTTGAGCTGCTGGGAAGACGGAGGTGAAATAGGGTGGGGTTGCGCCATGGATTGAGCTAAAATTGAAAGGCCCGGCGGCTCGGGGGCAGGCCGGCGGCGGCGGCGACCGGTGGCAACTATGCGGTGGTGGTGGCGGTGGCGGTGGCGATAGGGGACGAATTCAATGAGACCACTCCTTAAAATAAGTACGTGAGACTCAATTTTAGCCACTCATTTTGTCTAGATCAAAATCAATTAAAATATACATTAATTAAATAATGAAATAATTATTAGTTGACTTCCGGTGAAAATCGTTGACTTCCGGCATTGACCGTTGACTTCCAACGTTGACCCGTTGCATTGAAATAAATAACCTAGCAACAAAAGACACACAACCTTGAGTGGTGTAGTGGTTGCATTGCTTGTCTTGCTTCCATAAGGTACCAGGTTCAAATCCTATGGATTACAATTTTTTTATAAAAAAAAAATACAACTAACTTAGCAGCATCAGACAACTAACCTAGCAAAAACACAATTAACTTAGCAGCATCAGACAACTAACCTAGCAACAAAACACAACTAACCTAGCAACAAGAAAGAATAACTAAATTAGCAACAAAACACAACTAACTGAATAACTAAACTAGCAACAAAATACACAGACAACTAAACTAGCAACAAAACCAACTAACCTAGCAACAAAAGACAATTAACCTAGCAGCAAGAAAGAAATAACCTAGCAACAAAAGACAACAACTAACCTAGCAAAAACACAATTAACTTAGCAGCATCAGACAACTAACCTAGCAACAAAACACAACTAACCTAGCAACAAGAAAGAATAACTAAATTAGCAACAAAACACAACTAACTGAATAACTAAACTAGCAACAAAATACACAGACAACTAAACTAGCAACAAAACCAACTAACCTAGCAACAAAAGACAATTAACCTAGCAGCAAGAAAGAAATAACCTAGCAACAAAAGACAACTAACCAAGCAGCGAAACACAACTAACTGAATAACTAAACTAGCAACAAAATACACAGACAACTAACCTAGCAACAAAACACAACTAACCTAGCAACAAAAGACAACTAACCTAGCAACAAAAAAATGCTCCTCCTTCTCTCTTCATTTCTCTCTCTAGGTTTTCTCTCCTCTCCGACCATATTCAGCCACCGCAGCCCCTCATCTCCCGCCACCACCTTCACCTCATAGTCGCTCTCTACGGCTGCCGCCGGCGGCGGCCCAGCCCTCGGCCGCCGGGTTTGCCTTTTACCCCAGTTTTATCGCCAATATGCATCCATCACCCAGCCCTCTACCTTTGACCTTAACAATCCCCATCTCAGCTCCTCCACATCTCCCCCTACCGGCGACCTCCTCGACTCCAGCCGGCCAGCAACCAGAGCTCGCCGCAGTTCTCCCGGCTTTTAGACAGGCCCTCTCGGAAGTCTTTGAACATTTTTTACCAGGCGTCACCCCCTCCGACACGACCTTCCCGTCAACTCCGGCCATAACCTCCGGCTCCCACCCCGCCAATCCCGCCATCGTTCGTGCCGCAGCTGGGAGCTCCGCCACCGTACCTCCTGTAGCTGTGGATAATTTAATTTCCTCTTCGCTTGGAATTTCAGTTGATTCCGTCGACCGAGAAGGGGAACCCTCTACTCGTACTGGACATCGGAAAATGGAGTCGGCTCGGTTAGATGACAACAAGGTCCGATTTGGTTCTTTTCCTCCCATTTCTGATCTGAACCTTCCGTTGACCAACCATGGAGGCGCCTCTCATATGCTCCCAAACCCTCAGCTGACCCACGTGGAGACAGACGAGCTGAGAGCTTCTGTGAAAGGCCAGAACGAGGTGGGCCGCTTGGGCCAGCTATCACGGTCCACTTCAGCTCCATCCCTCTCTGGGCCTCCTCTCTCAGCCCAGGTTGGAAATTTGGCCCACATTGTCAAGACCCAGCAATTGGCCCACTCCCTCTCCCTTCCTTCTCAACCCGCTCAGCCCAACACCTCCACCCATTTGGGCCTCTCCTCTGGACCAGGACAGCCCAACACCTCTCTTCCCTCTACCCAGGCCAAACATAACCCCCCCAAGCCCATTTCTCTTAACCTCTCCACCCAGCCCATTCAGACCATATATCCTCCAACCCATTCGGATTTCTTCCAACAGGCCTCCTCTCGCGGACATGCAGCTGACGTCAACCTTCCGGCGGCCACTGTCCACGGCGGCGCCAGAGCGGCCCCGATTGCCGGAAAATCCCTCCCGGCCGGCATCCATGCCGGAAACACCCCGAACTCAGATTTGACGGCCGGAATTCTCGGGCCTATACCAAATTCTCACTCAACGGCCGAACACATCCCCGGAGCACCCTTCCCTGATGCCGGAAAATCTAAACCGAAAGTCTTGTATGTTCGAGAAGACGATGCTATGGCTACGGGCACTAACACAACGGCCACGGCTCATCTCCAAACCATTTCCTCCCAACAGTCCCAGCCCACTATCAATAAGAACAGCAATATGGCAGGCCCTACTATGCAACCTGTTACCAATATCCGACCGGCAGAGGACGTATGCCATCTGTCCGGTGCCGGCGCCGGCGCCTCCACGATCGCCGGAAAAATACAACCGGCCGGCGGTACATCCGGAGCAACCACGAAGCCGGGCTTCTCGGCCGGAGTCCTCGGACCACGTCCAAATGCACCCTCTCCGGCACAACAGCCCACCGGAATAACCACCTTGGCGGCGGGGCAATCTGAAACGACCATTATGTATGCTCGCGAAGATGGCGTAGTTGTTGCGGGTCTAGACGAGACGCACAAGGTCAACCCCGTTTCAACCGAGCCTCAACCGGGCACTTTCACTGGCCCGCTTTCCTTCCGCGAAGTGATTACGGGTAAAAGAGATGGCGAATCAACCAAACCGCGCCCAACACCAAAGGATTTTACCTTTGACGGAGAATACGAACATGCCTGCGGAATCATTATCCGCTCGGAAGGGAACAAAGTGAAGGCCCGATACACTAAAGCCGAATCTACCGCTCTTGCAGGTAAGCTGGCTAACACCTTGGTTTTTAAGTTCTCTTATGCTATCCCTGCACCTCGAGATATATCTGCTGGTCTAGGCAAATTGGGTTTTAAGGGTAGAGTTTCATCTAAGTGGTATAATTTCAACCATCTCCTAGTGTCTTTTCACCTTCCCGAGGACTATAACGAGGTCTGGCTTAAGACCTCCATTCATTTGTGTGGATGCCCAGCTAGGGTGTTCAAATATTATGTCGGGTTCAACCCGAAGACGGAGGCGCCGGTTGTCCCCGTGTGGTGCCGCCTTCCCGGCTTACCACCCCATCTTTATGATCGTGCTGCCATCACTACACTAGCTAAGTGTATTGGGCAGCCGATTCGTATCGACGCCCCGACGGCCCTTCAGACGAGGGCTAACGTGGCGCGATTTTGCGTAGAGATAGATTTGAGAGCTGAGCTCGTTCATGAGATTGAGATTGAACAGGGCTCGGAGTCTCTAGTTCAGCGGGTGATCTATGAGAAGATCCCCGCGTTCTGCACCTCGTGCAGCCACGTGGGTCATGTTGCGGCCGATTGCTACATCAGTGGCAATAAGCCACGACCCGCTATCCCGCATCGCCACCGCGCGACTCAGCGGGGGCCCTCCACCAGCTGGAGGGACTCGAAGGGAAAGGGTAAAAGCCCTCTTCGCGAGCCCGAGACCCCTAAGGGGTCTAAGGATAAGGGCAAGGCTGTGATTGTCGATACTGTCCAAACTGGGAAGGATGCCCATCCTAACCAGCCTAAGCAGTTGGTCTTAGTGGGTCCCAAGCCCAAGTCCACGGGCTTTCTCCCTAGACAGACCTTACAGACGGCCTTCAAGGCCAATCACTCCTACTTTGCTATTCTCTCCCCTGAGGCGGAGAAGGAAGCTGTTCCTTCCTCCAGTAGACCTACTAAGATTACCGACCTTACGCTTCTGGATGACGATGACCTCCTTGGAGACGACATGGACCAGCCGGACGGCACGACCAGGAGAGAGTCCATCCATGTATCAGACGATAGTGCTCGCGATGCCGGTCCTTCGACCGTGCGCGCATCTAGCCCGGTCCGATCTTCGGATTCGAGGGCTACTGCCGCCACCGCTCCCCCGAAAGGGGATGAGTCGGCCCACTGCATCCCTGCTGAGACTCGGAGCTCGGTCGAGCTGATAGCCAGCTCTCAGCCCCCTTCTACCGACGAGCACCCGAGTGCTCTGCCGGTTGGACCCTCTCTTTCGCCCATCCCCGAGCAGATATGCGGGCTCAACCGCGCGCAGCATGACGTCTCGTGCGAGAGCTTCGCCTCTAGTGCTTTTCTTCACCTTGACAGACGGGAGACAGCCCCGGAGATGGGACAACCCGCTAACGCTGCTATAGGTCAGTCTGTCCAGCCGGACGACTCACAGGCTACGAGTACATACCGAGGCAGACAGGCCTCGAGGACCAGAGCCATGCAGCATACGAGACGGCGGACGATCTCCCCTGCTATTGGACCCTTCCGCCGCACGACACGACGAATGACCTCCCATTCTTTAGGTGGCCCGAATCAGCCTCGCCATAGGCGGACTACGTCCGGTGGCTCTTGCGACCGTTGATATGTCCATCACATTCATTACTTGGAATGGCCGTGGCCTGGCGAACAGGGCTACTCTTTCTCACCTCCATTCTCTCATTCGTGACCACAGAGTCGATTTTGTTGGCTTTATTGAGCCGATGATTCGCACTCCTTCTTTTGACCAATACTCGCGTCGTCTGGGCTTCCATTCGGGCGTGGGTAATATTTCGCACAAGATCTTCTTCTTCCACTCACGTGACTACACTTGTCGGGTCCTCCGCGACACCGATCAGGTGCTTCACGTAGAGATTTCCGCTGCCCATCTCCCGGAGCCCATCTTTCACACCTTGGTTTATGCCAAGTGTACTAGGGTCGGGCGATATGATCTTTGGGACACCCTGCGTGAGATTGCCGAGAGTATGGAGGGATTGCCATGGATGGTTAGTGGCGATTTCAACATCTTTCTGCACCCTGATGAGCGCGTGGGTGGCCGCACGGACAGATCCCGAGAGATGTGGGATTTTGCGCAGACTGTGGCGGACTGCGAGTTGCTTGATGCTGGATGCGAGGGTGAGCCCTTCACGTGGGTTAGGGACAACCTCAAGGAGAGGCTCGACCGTGCTTTGATTTCTGAAGCGTGGTCGAAGGTGTTTGCGGTCACGACCGTCACGCACCTCACTCGATTTGGGTCTGACCATTCACCCCTCCTCATTAGATGTCGTTTTTCGAGCACTCCTCGCCGCGCTTCCTTTAGGTTCCAAAACATGTGGGTTCGCCACCACTCCTTCCACGACACTGTCAGGGATTCCTGGCTTCAGCCGACTGGGCTCTTCGGGATGCGCAATCTCGAGGCGAAGCTCGGCAGACTGCGGCGTCGGTTGAGACAGTGGATGTAATATCCCATTCAGTAATTAATAAAAGTAATTATTTTTAGTTCGAAGTTTGAACTAATTACTTTTATTAATAATGCTCGTTCCTA
>BKCP01008327.1:0-11188 GCA_008636005.1 Striga asiatica
TGTTATTTACTGTCTTTCTTTTTTGTTTCTGTAATGTTATGTAAATTTCTAGTTGTAATCAAGCAAAAATCTGGATTAATTTTCTGCAATATTATATATATAAAAGAAATTGAATTACACATAATATAGTTCGATTGACCAGTCCTTGAGATCGACCCGGGAAACGAGTTTTTAACTCGGTGCTCGGAAAAATATAAAACAAAAATATGCTACAACATGGGACTTGAGTAAGCAACCGACCTATGGTTGTCCTCTTAGACTTATTATTTGCGAGTGAGGATCCGAGCTTGTGGCTGCCAACTGCGCTTTTGTATGCCGTTTGTCGGTCGTTTGTACTCCAGTTTTGATCTACAAATTTACATTCACCGATCAAAAAATAAATAAAATAAAAAACTAAAAAAACTCCCACAAGTAGAGAATACACACTCTCACACGGGAGAATACAAGCTCCTATAGAGGAAAATAAACATCACAACTCAGACATACGCGCAAAGAAAAACAACAAACAACAGCTAAAACTAAGCAAAAAACACACAAAAGCTACAGAAATGCCCTCCTCGACAGCCGACAAGAGGATCCTAACCACCTACCCAGGCAAGCCATCCGACAACAAACTCAAAAGAGCACCACCACATGGTCCGCACACAAGAAGCCGACTACGAAACTTTCTTTTCAAAGACGGAGTTGGCTAACGACATCTGCCGACACCCGAGTCCATTCCACTCCAAAACAGGTCCACACCTGAGGAACACAGAGGCCCGCACCTCCTCTTCCCCAAACACTCGCGATGCCGCAGCCTGAGAGGCTCCAAGCCAAAGGGCCCCACCGGCGCCCAACCCCAGGGACACTAGGTGAGGAGCCCCAGTCCCCTCCACCAACCGTAGCAAACGGAGCCGGCAATTTCCGCCATGACGCCGAATCATCGAAGCATCCCCACGGCAGTCATCCGACATAGGAAGAGACCCTGCACCGGTAAGGGGCCGAAACAAGACAGAGAAAGAGAGGTTGTCCATGTGCCCTAAGGACTCGAGGCGGATCAAATCCCCTGGTTGAAGAGGAGGTCGACGGAGCTGCGAGATGCGGCCGAGCTAGGGATTGCTACAGTGGCGAGATATTTGGAAGCAAAGATGATTTTTTTTTTTTTTTTTTTTTTTTCACTTTGAAGGATGGATTGGGTCCGGAAATGTCATGTCTGGATAGCCTTTACCATCGCGGAGTCNTATATATATATATATATATATGAATAACTATTTACTGAAAAATTAAGCAAAAAAATCTGGGAATATTAATTAGATTTTATTTTTGATTTTTTTTTATTTTATTAATAAAAAATTAGGCCACATTTAATGCTACGGAATTTGTTATATTTAAATTTCAAAGATTGAAATACAAAAATCCATATTTATCTTAGTAACAAATCTATAAAAATATATGATATGACAAGGGCAACACGTTAGATTAGGGAATAATTTGAGTATTTGTCGGCAGATAAAGAAAGATTAACGAGATTAAAATCAATTACCTAATTAATTAGTATACGAATAATGAAAATAAATGATTATTCATTTTTTGTTTAATTAGATTTATGAAGAAAAATTTAAATTTTTGCCAATAAGATTGTGAATGGATATCAAATAATATTACTACAAACAACAACAAGAGATGAAACCCAAGAGAAACACAAAAGGGACTCGAACCAAAAGGAAGAGATCGAAAAAAAAAGAGAGAGAGAGAGAGAGAGAGACAAAGGAGCAAAAGTCACGGTTCTGGCACGTTGATAGCTAGCCTCCAAGCGCTCCTATCCACCGCTAAATCCTTGGACATATTCCAATCTTTAAGGTCTCTCTTAGCCGACTTTTCTCAAGTGAGTTTAGGCCGACCTCTACCTCTCTTAACATCCTCGACCCGCTGTAGAACTCCCCTACGCACCGGTGCATCAAGAGGCCTCCGTTGGACATGTCCGAACCACCTCAGCCGATGTTGAACCAATTTCTCCTCAATTAGAGCCACCCCGACCCTATCTCGAATATCCTCATTCCGGATTCTATCCCTTCTTATGTGCCCGCAGAACCAACGCAACATACGCATCTCTGCTACACTTAGTTGTTGGACATGTTGCCTTTTTGTAGGCCAACATTCAGCACCGTATAGCATCGCCGGGCGAATCGCCGTCCTATAGAACTTACCTTTTAGCCTTTGTGGCACCCTCTTATCATAGAGAACGCCCGACGCCTGACGCCATTTCAACCAATCGGCTGCAATTCTATGCCTAACATCAGCATCAATGCTGCCATCCTTTTGTAGCATCGATCCCAAATACCGGAAAGTCTCCTTCTTGGCCACCACTTGCCCGTCAAGGGTAACGTCACCATCATCCTGTGAAGCCATGCTGAAAGAGCACGTCATGTACTCGGTCTTCGTCCTACTAAGTCTGAAGCCTTTCGAATCTAACGCGTCCTTCCACAGCTCCAACTTCCTATTTACCCACCCCTTCCCTACTTTCGTCAACTAGCACCACATCATCAGCAAAGAGCATACACCAAGGGATATCACCTTGTATGTCCCTTGTGGCATCGTCCATCACCAAAGCAAATAAATAAGGGCTCAATGCTGACCCCTGGTATAGTCCTATTTTAATTGGGAAGTCGCTGGTATCGCCCCCACAAGTTCGGACACACGTCATCGCATCCTTGTACATATCCTTGATGAGGGTAATGTACTTAGCTGGGACTTTGTGCTTTTCTAAGGCCCACCACATGACATTCCTCGGTACTCTGTCATAAGCCTTCTCAAGGTCGATAAAGACCATGTGCAAGTCCTACTTTTGGTCCCTATATCTCTCCGTCAACTGTCGTATTAGGAAAATGGTCGACCTTCCAGGCATAAACCCAAATTGGTTTTGGGTCACACTCGTCACTCGTCGAAGGCGATGCTCGATAACCCTCTCCCAGAGCTTCATCGTATGGCTCATCAACTTAATCCCACGGTAGTTACCACAGCTTTGAATATCTCCCTTGTTCTTGAAGATCGGTACTAAAGTACTTCTCCTCCATTCATCAGGCATCTTGTTTGACCGAAAAATGAGGTTAAAAAGCTTAGTTAGCCATACTAACGCTCTGACGCCCAAGCATCTCCACACCTCAATGGGGATACCATCACGGCCCATTGCTTTACCTCCCTTCATCCTCTTTATAGCCTCTCCGATCTCTGCCTCCTGAATTCTCCTCACCACGCGTCTATTGGTATCCTCAAATGAGTCATCCAACTCCAGGGTAGAACCTTCACTATCCCCATTAAATAATTTGTCGAAGTACTCTCGCCATCTGTCCTTGATCTCCCCATCCTTCACCAGTGGCCGATCCGACCCATCCTTGATGCATTTGATTTGGTTGATGTCCCTTGACTTCCTCTCCCAAATCCTAACCTAACAATTAAAATAATATTATTACACATCTAATATTTTAATTTTCAACCATTTTAAATTAATATTTTATTACTTTATATCATCTTAATTTTAATAATTATATTTTTATTTTATAGTTTTTCATCATTTGAAACTTTTTCAACAAAATAAAAATTTCCGAGATTTCTATATAGGTTTATGTATTATATTCCAATGCAAGAATAATAATTCTTTCTAACAAAATGCTCCAAATTATGTATTTCGTACTAAATGCGTTTGCATTTGCGAGATATACACAAATTCGTATAATATATTTCCGTGAAATTGGTAAAAAAAAAAGAATTAATGGATGGTTCGGTACAAAATATGATAAAAGAGATATAATCAAAATCACTTGACATGCGATACATTACATATAGACAATGTGTTGATAGTAACAATATAAAACTGGTATACAAGACATGTAGACAATATCTTTTTTTTTTTTTGAATCCCGGCTAGCAACGCTAGAAAAAAAAACACTCGCAACTAAACTAACCAACAACACAAACACAAACAACTAAAATAACTAAAAAGACCCCAACAGGGTAATACCCGAGTGTCGGATCCCAACAGGATAATAAGTTTAACATTCGGGCTTACAGGGGTCAACGACCCAAACCAAAAACACAAGACACGCACAACACAAGTACGGACACAAAAACAAAAACACAAGAAACAATAACACAAATAAACTAAAAAAGTCTAACATCCCTTCCCCAGCAAGCGAGCTAGCCCGAACTAGCAGTGAACGATTGACACAAGACTAATCCAGGCCAAGAACCTGCTACCGAAACTGCAATCAAGCCTATACAATAGAAGAATCTAACCCCGAATCAGTCCTCGAATCGACCCATCGAAAACCGAGAGTGCCATAGTCCGTCCCACACCGATTCCACTCGAACTCTTCTAACACCACTAGACGAGGCTGATAGAACCTCCCCCGCCGCCTAACAACACTAGTCAAACAGGGGATTGTGCGAGAGAATACAGCCCTTACCCCAACCACCGCAACCAAGCGCCGTAGCCACTGGAGTCCCAACCACCCATAGACTCGCACACCGACTGACAACTCGACAGACCCCCCGACCAGAGATACAATCCCGTCTGAAAAACGGATCTCCGTCGAGAACAACCCGACAATCACGAACAAGGGAAAAAAGAGGGACTTACCACCACAATCGGAACATCGCCGGCAACTGAGGGACTCCATCACCAAGCTTCGACCGAGAAGGACGCCGCCAATTGAATCCTTGCCCGCAACCGAGAGCTAGCATCCCGATCGAGGCCCATCCACCAAGAATTAGAGGTGCACGTCGTCAATGGAGGCCGGGGCAGTCATCGACAACCCCTGTCCAAGATTAACCGTCACCGAGGAAGGCGGATCTGCTTGAGAGAAGAGGTGCGCGCGAGGGTTATTTTTGGGGCAGGGTTTTCGCCAGAAAATTAACTTATGTAGACAATATCTACTATGTAAATTTTCTCTTATAAAGTTCAACGTGAGATATTAGATTGTAATATTTATTATTTACTCAAATAATATTTTCGATACTTTTTTTACACATTCATTACTCACAAATATAATTTTTTAGATACAATTTAGATTTTTTTTTTTTTGCCCATCTATACATTAAAGTTTATATCTTTAGGTGCTTTTAGGCATTTTGTCTTTACAAAATAGTTTAGTGGAAGTTTAGGTGACTTAACATTTTTTAAGAATAATTTAGAATATTTTAGATATCTTTACATATGTTATTTTAGGTAATTTTAATACTTTAAACATACATGTTGATATAGCCATACTTGTGAACCGGAGTCAAGTATGAAGAGGTCCGAGCGAAACCGAGGAAGAGCAACATGAGGAGGTCTGGACGAGACTTGAAGGTCTCGGTGATTAAGTATGAAGTGCTCTCTGCGACTAAGTATGGGAAGTAGAATAGCTCTTTACGACTAAGTATGGGAAGTAGACATGCTCTCTGTGACTGAGTATGAGAAGGTCGAGCTGCTCTAAGAAGATAAGTAGAGGTCATCTCGACCTACTAGACCTGCTAGAGGTCATCTCGACCTATTAGACTTGCCAGAGGTCATCTCGACTTGCTAGACTCGTCTCGACCTGCTAGACTTGCGAGAGGTCATCTCGTAACTGGACAAGAGGTGCTAGAGCTCAGATCTGCTACTAGAGGTCTCTGTGAATATAGGACTCCGCTACTAGACGTCTAATCTACTAGACGTCTCTGTGACTAGACGTCTTCTCTATTAGACGTCTCTGTGACTAGAGGTCTCCGCTACTAGACCTCTCTGCTACTAGACGTCTTCTCTACTAGACGTCTCCGTGACTAGAGGTCTCCGCTACTAGACGTCTTCTCTACTAGACGTCTCCGTGACTAGAGGTCTCCGCTACTAGACGTCCAGTGACTAGAGGTCTCCGCTATTAGACGTCTTCTCTACTAGACGTCTAGGTGACTAGAGGTCTCCGCTACTAGACATCTTCTCTACTAGACGTCTCCGTGACTAGAGTTCTCCGCTACTAGACTTCTCCGCTACTGGACATCTCTGTGACTACAAGGGCATGATCTAGAGGCAGTAATTGGATAATAAAGAATCTTGAGCTGACTAGGAGGTGAACGGAATGCGAACCGTTCATGGTATTTTGGACACTTCAGGTAAACCGACCGGGGCATTTTGGGTACTTCAAGCAGGTAGTTCCCTCTATATAAAGAGGCTGAGGTAACCCTAAACCCTGACCTCTACTCATTCTATACACATTTCATCTCTCTGCTGTTGGTGCTCTCTGAGAGCAGCTCTCTCCCCCGCATTCTATGCATTTCTACTTGCATTACAGCTCTACATCACAGAGCTTCATCTTCCTCTCCTTTATTTACTGACTTGAGCATCGGCGGCCCAACGCCGGGACCTCTCCTGGCGTTGGGTTCTTGTAGGTGTTTGTGGCGGTCTAGAAACGATTTGAAGGCGGTTCAAACAGATTGGAGCTCACAACAACCGGTTTACTCCATATCTGGAAGTAGACCCATCATTTGGGGCCGCCTGTGGGGAGCTCTTGAAGGAACTAAGAGCTTTACACCTAGTTCTGATCTGTCTGAGATGGTTAAAAAGGGAAGTTTGTAGAGGAATTTGAGTGAGGAGTTGTGGGGGATATGAAGAGGAAGGAAACCTTTGGTGGTTCTCAGCCTTGAGTTTTTTATCTCTGTAAAGGGGTTGCCACCGTTTGATTCTCACGCGCCGTCATGAGCGCGTATGGAAGAGGGGCTACCTTCACCCTTGGAGAGGAAGAGCCAGTTATTTGATGAGACGCAGAGCAATAGACCCTCACCAATGACACTTGGTGAAGGGTAAAGAAATCAGGAGAAATCACTACCTAGAGACACTCATGACGAGTTGGGGTCATTCTGGACTACCTAGAGACACTCATGACGAGTTGAGGTCATTCTAGACTGCCTAGAGACACTCATGACGAGTTTGGATCATTCTAGACTACCTAGAGACACTCATGACGAGTTTGGGTCATTCTAAACTATCTAGAGACACTCATGACGAGTTGGGATCATTCTGGACTACCTAGAGACATTCATGACGAGTGGTCATTTTGGACTACCTAGAGACACTCATGACGAGTTGGGGTCATTCTGGACAACCTGGAGACACTCATGACGAGTTGGGGTCATTCTGGACTACCTGGAGACACTCATGACAAGTTGGGGTCATTCTGGACTACCTGGAGACACTCATGACGAGTTGGGATCACTCTGGACGATCTGGAGACACTCATGACGAGTTGGAATCACTCTGGATGATCTAGAGGCACTCATGACGAGTTGAGATCACTCTGGACGATCTATAGGCACTCATGACGAGTTGGAATTACTCTGGACGATCTAAAGGCACCCATGACGAGTTGAGATCACTATGGACGACTTAGAAACCTTCAGTTAGGTGGAAGAGTGACTTCCGTTGACTTATATACAACTAATTGAGACTTATATGCAATCATGGCTAGAGAGGCCTAGCTCTAAATCCAAAGGAGTTCTAGAAGAGAGAATGACTTAAGTTTCTAAAACAGCTACGAAGCTGAAGACGACTACAAAGTCGATCATCTCAAAATCCACCATGACTAAGGCTTTTGAAGAGCTGGGTGGTCACTTGTTTTGAACAATCCTAGACTTGGGTTGGGCAAGTGTTTGAAATCAAACTCCACCATGACTAAGGCTTTTGAAAAGCTGGGTGTCACTTATCTTGTACAATCCTAGACTTGGATTGGGCAAGTGTTTGAAATCAAACTCCACCATGACTAAGGATTTTGAAGAGCTGGGTGGTCACTTGTTTTGAACAATCCTAGACTTGGGTTGGGCAAGTATTTGAAATCAAACTCCACCATGACTTAGGCTTTTGAAAAGCTGGGTGTTCACTTGTCTTGTACAATCCTAGACTTGGATTGGGCAAGTGCTTGAAATCAAACTTCACCATGACTAAGGCTTTTGAAAAGCTGGTGGTCACTTGTTTTGAACAATTCTAGACTTGGGTTGGGCAAGTGTTTGAAATCAGACTCCACCATGACTAAGGCTTTTGAAAAGCTGGGTGGTCACTTGTCTTGTACAATCCTAGACATGGATTGGGCAAGTGTTTGAAATCAAACTCCACCATGACTAAGGCTTTTGAAAAGCTGGGTGGTCACTTGTTTTGAACAATCCTAGACTTGGGTTGGGCAAGTGTTTGAAATCAAACTCCACCATGACTAAGGCTTTTGAAAAGTTGGGTGGTCACTTGTCTTGTACAATCCTAGACTTGGATTGGGCAAGTGTTTGAAATCAAACTCTACCATGACTAAGGCTTTTGAAAAGTTGGGTGGTCACTTGTTTTGAACAATCCTAGACTTGGGTTGGACAAGTGTTTGAAATCAAACTCTAACATGACTAAGGCTTTTGAAGAGTTGGGTGGTCACTTGTTTTGAACAATCCTAGACTTGGGTTGGACAAGTGTTTGAAATAAAAAAAATCCACCATGATTAAGGCTTTTGAAAAGCTGGGTGGTCACTTGTTTTGAACAATCCTAGACTTGGGTTGAGCAAGTGTTTGAAATCAAAATCCACCATGATTAAGGCTTTTGAAGAGCTAGGTGGTCACTTGTTTTGAACAATCCTAGACTTGGGTTGAGCAAGTGTTTGAAATCAAATCCGCCATGACTAAGACTTTTGAAAAGCTAGGTGGTCTCCAACTTTGAAACAACTCAGCTGGATTGGGCGAGGTCGTGAATTGAAAATTTTTCTAAGTTAAACTGCTCTACGCTGCCTAGAGTTGCTCGTTGATTCCAACTTTGAGCAGCTCGCAAGCTGGGTTGGGCGAGGTCACGAATTGAAAATTTTTCTAAGTTAAACTGCTCTACGTTGCCTAGAGTTTGTTCGCTGATTCCAACTTTGAACAACTCGCAAGCTGGGTTGGGAGAGGATAGTATTGAGTATATAAAGCAGAATGAAAGAGTTGATTGCAAAATGGAACTAACATGAACTAAAGTCATCTCGACCTCACAAACATGAGCTAGAGCTCATCTAGACTTGACAGAGGAGGAGCTAGAAGCTCATCTCGACCTATTAGAGGTCATCTCGACCTGCTAGAGGTCGTCTCGACTTAACAAGAGAGGAGCAAGAGCTCATCTAGACTTGACTGAGGAGGAGCTATAAGCTCATCTCGACCTGCTAGAGGTCATCTCGACCTGCTAGATGTCGTCTCGACTTAACAAGAGAGGAGCAAGAGCTCATCTAGACTTGACAGTGGAGGTGCTAGAGGTCATCTCCACCTAACAAGAAATGGGCAAGAGATCTAGACTTAACAGAGGAACTGCCAAAGGTCATCTCGACCTAACAGAAGAGGAGCAAGAGCTCGTCTCGACTTGACAGTGTAGGTGCTAGAGGTCATCTGGACCTCGCAAACATGAGCTAGAGCTCATCTCAATCTAATAAAAGAGACTAGAAGTCATCTCCTCACAAAACTTGAGCTAGAGGTCGTCACGACCTAACAAAATAGCAGTAGTAACCAAACGCGAGCAATCGTTTATATGATCATCGAGACCTTACATAACTTAAAACACAATCGAACTACAAGCTATGAGAATTACAATGTTTCTCTAGCTATATTTACTTAATGATTTCACGAAGTTGCTATAGCTACTTCGCCTCGGAGATGTCTACAAATCCATAAACTGGGAGTTGCTAATTAACGCAACAGTCTTGAGCTATATTGCGAGATGAAAACTTTCCTGTTGAGAGCTATATAAAATTACATTGCACTCTTGTGGAAGAGAAATTATGTTTTGAAAGGCTGCTAAATTACTAGTTGCGAGCTGCTAGATAATATGACAATGATAATTTACTGATTTGCATCACAATTATAAGTTAATTGCGAGATACCTTCTGTATGTGAATTTGTGAATTGGCTTCAAGTTGGATTGCTTGGAGTGAATTGTGAAATACCTTCGGAGGTAAAATTAGGAGTTGGCTCCAAGATAGATTACGTGGAGTTATTTGCGAGACACTTTTTGGATGAAAGTGTGTGATTTGGCTTTAGGCCAGATTGCTTGAAATTAATTGCGACATATCTTTAAAAAAATGCTACACTACTTGGAAATAATTGTAAGGTTCCTTGCGATTAAAAATTGTAAGGTGGCCCCGAGCTACAAACTTCTACGGGTGGCGGGATATGGGAAAATTCGAGTGCAAGCCATCACTGCTACGGGTGGCGGGATATGGTAAAATTCGAGTGCAAGCCATCACTGCTATTGGAGCTGCAATCCAATTGAAGTTGTTACAAGGAGAATACAAAGTGCAAATAAGCAACACCTCTGAGCCCACATCACAAACAAGCATGGAGCGACATACAAATGCAAATACTTTTAGGTCATTGCAACCTCGAGCAAAAGAAAGAGTAAAAATATTATGGTCTTCGCGACCTTACAAAAGAGTAACAGCAATCATACATGAGCAATTGTTTATACGGTCATTTAGACCTTACACGACTTCAAAATAATCAAACTACTGAATTCACTCCCAAAAGTAAGCCTCGGTGAGCAACGAGCCAACGGGGGAAGGTAGATTGAGCTACGACTGCGAGTTGCAAATTGCAAGACGGCGTGAGCTGTGGGCTACGAAAAATGTGAGCTGCAAGCTGATAATAAAGCCTTGAGCAGACTATGGCAAAATGAATTGCGAGCCATCACTATTAGAGCTGCGAGCAGATGCATAAACCAAACAAGATTGGATACAACAATTCAAGAACATGACTCAATCACAAACAATCGAGACTTAACACATAATCGAAGGGAGCAGATCAGCTTACCGCAAGTAGACATATGCGAGCAAAATAATATATCGCGAGCAGAGAGAACACAAGCCTAAAACAACAGCATAAAAGGAAAAGTACAAGCAACAGCTAACTTGTGGAAAAATATCAGAGAACAAACCGCCACGTGAGCCAATCAGACCAACCAAACTTCGACTTACGAAACAAACCACAACGGAAGAAAACCGCGACTAGAATGGCGCAAGCTGATTTATAAGAAAGATTAGATACGAGCAGTTCAAAATAAGACCTGGTCGACACCACGGCAAATAGATGTATGCGAGCAACATTAGTCGACCTAATCATAGATAGGTCGATTAGATCGAGGTTGTGAAAGCAACTCACTGAGGAATACCGCGACTTGCAATCACTCGAGATCGCAACAAAAAAAAAAAAAAAA
>BKCP01008327.1:11220-92045 GCA_008636005.1 Striga asiatica
AGATCGCAACAAAAAAAAAAAAAACTAAAATCACGATTCACGACACGTGGCTGAGAGAAAAAGAAGAACCTCGACTTGTTACCAGCCTCGATATGCCATCTCGCAGAAGAAAAATTTTGTTACCTCACAAAATAGAGATCGCAATTAGAATATCACAAATAACACATCGGCGATAGGGGAAAGGAATCACGACTAGCACGTCGCAAGTCGAGAAGAACATCAGTTGGCTCTCGAAGGAAAATCCGTGAAAATAGCGACTAACCCGTCAAGTGCAAATCGCGACTAGCGAGTCGTGACCGGCACCTCATATCGGTGAATCGCGACCAACCTCCGAAAATTGAAGCAAAAATCGCGAGACCGCGAGCAGTAAATCTCGACTTGTGGAAAATCGCGAGCAATAGCAGATCTTGACTCGCGCGACGAGGATTAGGGGAAAATTGCGATCGCGAGCTTGGAGCGAATTACGATTGAAATACATGAGAATGCGAGTTGGCAGATAGTTGCGGCTGAAAACGTGTGAAATCGCGAACTGAGTAGATTCGACGAGATGACTAGCTGTGATTAGCACATCGCAATGAAGAACCGCGACTGTGTCGATGGTGGAAATCGCGACTAAGCATGTCGCTGAGGAAAAATCGCGAGATGGGCGAGCTGGAAGGAAATCACAATTGAAAATGTGAGAATTGCGAGCTGGGAAATTCGTGATTGAAAACAAAGGAAATCGCGAGGAAGAGCGTGAATTTGAAGATGACTCTCAAAGATAACTCGACAAGGAGATTTATCGTGAAGACGAGAAGAGAAAAGAACAACCGGCATGGAGCATTAAACTGGGCCTATGACTTGGGCCAAAGGCAAACTAATTATTTGAATCAATCCTATGAGAAGAGATGACATATATGCTAAAGTTTAGCAATTTCGAGCCCTTGAATCAAACAAGTCTGCAGATAAAAATAGACACTTACGAAGCGACAAAAACGTCCGTTCAAAATACAACATTAACCTTGGTAAATACCAGAATTTCCAGATTACTTACTTTAGCGACAAAAACGTCCGTTCAAAATACAGCATTAACCTTGGTAAATACCATAATTTCCAGATTACTTACTTTACTCTATAGCTCGAGTCGTAATAGAGTAAGTTTTTAGGGGGACTAGATGATATAGCCATACTTGTGAACCGGAGTCAAGTATGAAGAGGTCCGAGCGAAACCGAGGAAGAGCAACCTGAGGAGGTCTAGACGAGACTTGAAGGTCTCGGTGATTAAGTATGAAATGCTCTCTGCGACTAAGTATGGAAAGTAGAATAGCTCTTTACGACTAAGTATGGGAAGTAGACATGCTCTCTGCGACTGAGTATGAGAAGCTCCACACGACTAAGTATGGGAAGTAGACATGCTCTCTGTGACTGAGTATGAGAAGCTCCACACGACTAAGTATGGGAAGTAGACATGCTCTCTGTGACAGAGTATGAGAAGGTCGAGTTACTCTAAAAAGATAAGTAGAGTTCATCTCGACCTACTAGACTTGCCAGAGGTCATCTCGACCTGCTAGACTTGCCAGAGGTCATCTCGACTTGCTAGACTCGTCTTGTAACACCCCGCTTATCAGAGTAAATTTTTCGCAACTTTTATTTCGAAATTACTTATAACTCTTTCGAAATCTTTTTGCGAATAACTCGGGATGCTACTTAAACTCCTCCTTCATAAAAATCTGTTTAACTTTAACTTTGTCTAATTATTTATTTTAGACATAACAAAACAGATTTATATATATACTTGCATTTAACTATATCATGTTCATATTTATGAAATGATAAAAACTTGAAATCTGAATTTATTTAAAATGCAAGTTCACATATTAATAAGCGTAGCGGAATTACTTAAAAACGTGAATAATTATACAGACTTATTTCATTTATTACAAATGTCCTTTGAAATGAGTACTCGACCATCACCACCACTTTATTTGCTCACACCTCCGGCCCGACCCTGTTACCTGAAAAACATAATGGGGGTGAGTACTGGTCCTTTTGTACCCCGTTAATACCCATACTAAAGTAAACATCAATAATAATACAATATCATGATCTTTGGTATATATATAATAACTGTAACTTAATCTGGCCGATATATTATCGGATACTTGTGCACAATCTGATGGATATTTCTAAGGCACGTATCGCCTCCATCAGAACTTAGGATATAATCTTCGAGACAAATTAATGCCTCCTCATCCCAAGCGTATAAACTTAAACTGTATACATACCTCGAACATGATAACAATATTATACTCAATGTAATACCCAGTCTGGGTCCCCACCTTTCTCCTTTGAAATCGTAAGTGTTGGTCTCGAGTAGCTAACTCTTCAAGCTACATAAAAATACGTAAACAAATATACTAAGTACTATGCTCGTATACTCGGATTTTCAACTCTTTCGGATAAATCATCCAAATCTTATAAAATCTCAATATTCTTGTTATGGTTCAAACTTTTCTTGATCTTTTACTCAATCAAATACTTACTCATATTATTTCTCCCAAATCTTATACATATGGCTTATACTCATTTTTCACTTGATTATCTCAAAAGTGAAAAATAACTCAAATCATACTAAACTTTTCATCATAATATTAATATGTGAGATTTACAACAATCTTTATAAAATTGTATACTCAACATATTAAACTAAAACTTGATCAAATTGCTCATTACTCATATAAAATTTTTTTTCTAAAAATTCCATTTTAAAACTCAACCATGTACTAAATACTCTTGCATATAAAATCATCTTGACATGTATGCCATATAAATATTTTAACTCGTTCATTTCTCAACATAAAATCATGAAATTTGGCAGTCATGTTCTTAACCCATATATAAGCATGTCGTAAAAATTTCATAATTTTATCATGCGTATATATCGAGTTATTAAAATTTTAAAGTCACAGCTGAAATAAAGAACATAAAATTCAACTTGCATGCTTAACTTCAAAAATTTATAACTCAAGCTATACTATGCCAAATGACATAATTCTTTCACCTATATACTCAGCACTTACACAAGAAATATCCATAATAAGCTTAACATATCAGGTTATGCATATCATGCTCAAATTCAAATCAAAATAGTACATATATATAACATGTGATTGTGCTGGAAACAACTTATTTTTTTTTTTTCATGCTTAAAATTTCTTTAAAAATTGAATATATATTTATGGCATGAAAATACATCAATATTCACTTACTATGACATATGATAAAAAGGTAGCATCTAACCTTCTTCAAGAAATTTGAAAATGGAACTTCGGAAGTTGATCTCAACTTATCTTCGTCAAGATTTCTCTCGATTTTTCTTCCTCACTTTATAGCTAAGACTTTGCTTATTTTTGTGTGAATTTCGAGTCTATGGTGATACCCCTTTATATAGGGTAGCAAAGGAGACAATATCACCTTCTTCACATCAATACTTCATCATAATAAACTCATTAGGGCCCTTGCCATTAATGCTTTTCTAAATCATGCACAAAGTTGAGTAAGCTTTGAAAAGTACTTGTAATGCATGATTCATCTTGTATATATCAAGACAAACTCTTCCATTTGACCAATCCTCCATTATGGGTCGAATTTTGATCCTAAATGGCTCATTTATTGCTTAAAAATATAATAAAAATGGTTATAAAAATAAATAAAGATAAAGAATAAAAATCATAACTTGTAAACTTCTCAAATCTATAGTCAATGCTTAGAAAGGCCCATCATGTGATCCTAATCTGATTTCCATGATAAAATTCGTGACTTAATGAAAAATCTCCAATTTACGGAACCGAATTCTGACTTAAAACGAACGGTTACCGAAAAATCGAAAATTCTGAAAATTTCAGATTTCCATCTTTTTCTTTTGACCTTTTTCCTTTTTATACTGAAAAAAATTTTAGCTCTTAATAATGATCTTGAAACTTGTAAAAAGATACAAGAAAATAAATTTTTCGGAAACGAAATCGGACTTAATTATCGTTTACAACCGAACATCTAAAAACTCGAAACTTGCGAATATAATTTTGAATATACTCTTAATAATATAAATAGACCTTCTTGTCTAAATAACTTCTACTTAATCCTTATAACTTATCAAATCATATAAGTCACATAAAATACTTAGGCAATTTATAACATTTACTCGACTAACTCAATTTAATGAAAAACGATTCTGGTTTACCTTTAATGTCAAGCCAACTAAAAATTAAAATTCTAAGATATTTATTAAGGCTATAAAAGATCATTATTAATAAAATTAAAATAGTTCTAACTTAGAACTGAAATAATTACTTTTACTGAATGGGATATTACACGTCTCGACCAGCTAGACTTGCGAGAGGTCATCTCGTCTCGACTGGACAAGAGGAGCTAGAGTGTAGCGCCCCATTTGTTCTGGAATAATTAGATATTATTATTTGGCATTTATTTTATTTTCCAAATTAATTATTCAGGCTCGATAATTTTATTTCGATTATATGCTCGTAATTGCTAATTGTATTAATTTTAAAATCGAGCCGAATAGTATTATTATTTTTTTTTCGGTCGAATCAAAAAATTAATTGCAACCGAGACTTCGAACCGGTCGAGCATCTTTGTTGAAATAGCGAACCGGACCGCCGAAAACCCGCCCATTTTTCTTCCAGCCGGCCCGTATCCGCAACTCAAACCGCCAGTCTAACTGCTCGACCCCAAACAGGCCCGTCACCCTCCCTTCTCCATCTTGCATGCATGAGAGATATTTGTTTTGAATTTTGAATTCAAATGTGGATCCTTATCCCACATTTTCAGCCCCTCCTCTTTTGACCATGAGTTGGAAGTTACAAAATAATTTCATTAAAAGGGAGTAATCTCTCATCTTCACTCCCATCATTTCCCTCATCTCTATCTCTCTCTCTCGGTTACACTTCCCTCTATCTCTCTCATTTTCGAAACTCAAGCCATCACCCCAGCCCCTCTCTTTCTTCACTCGTCACCTCACCTCGCCGGAAATCTCCTCAGCCACACGTTAACGCTGAAAGCCATCGTCACCACGTCCCCGTGCGCACAAGCCCGCCTCTGCGAGCCGCCGGTTCCAGTTCCTCACGACAACAACTCCGACCAGCCTCCCCCATCTCTGGTCGTCACCTCCTCCGAGCGAGCCAAGAGGACGATCTTCCCCACCCATTAGGACTTGGTCGTCGTCGAGCCCTTCCGAACCGAACCCGTCTTCTCTTCCCTTTGGTGTTCGGTAAATTTATTTTACTAAACTTCAAATCCTTGTGATAATATGTTATTTTACTGAATCACATGTTTTGTGTTTAAACTCGTTGATAATGTGATTATTTGCCAATATGATCTTCAACAAAGTTGTAGACACTTGAGTTATGTATCATGTGATTTTTGAATTTCATTAAAAGAATGCCTATAGCTCCAGTTATATAGCAATTACTGAAGTCTGGTCAAGTTTATTTTCCCAGTTTGGGACTGTGACACAAATTTTAATGTTTGTTGATTTATTACCTGTTAAATGACCTTATTTGCTTTCAGTGTCTTCATAAGAATTGTAGATACATGTCTTAGGATGCCAATGCAACTTGATTCATGTTCATATGAGTTGTGTGCTGAAAGTTATGTCGGTTTTAAAAACACTGCTTGGGTTAAGTTTTAAAACTTATGTGATATTTTCGGAAATGTGTCTCCCTTGATTTAATGTATGCTTAAATGTTTACGTGAACTTAGTTGGACTAAGTAATTGTCGAATATTCTTTGATAAGTCTATTTTAATAAATGTAGGTGCTTGACGAGTCGAGCTCGCCGCCTACCCTTATTTTGTATTTATCTCGATTGCTACCAGGTGGGTTCATTTATGTTGAATCTATATTTATAGCACTTGTTATTTCGTATAAATGTTTGTCTCGATAGCTTTTGTATGCGTGAGAACCCTAGTCTAAGTGTCCCGACGGTAGTGCCTTCGACGAATGCATAATCAGTGGAAGTCGCCTGCCCGTTGCATCCGAGAGGTGGATGCCTGAATCCGTGTAGAGCGGAGGGGATTGTCTGAACGCCCGAATCCGTGTAGAGCGGAGGGGTATTTCAACTTCACTGTCTCCTGGATAAGATCCTATGCCCGTTGCATCCGGGGTGGGAGTGCTTCCAATTACATCCTTGCCGATGTCTGGTCGGAAGGTTTGTTGTATGTACATAGGAGGTTTGCGATAGGGCCTAATAGGCAGTTAGATCTAGATTCTATGCATACGTTATTTATAGTTATGGATCTTTATGCGAAATAGACTATGCGGTAATGGTGAGTATAATGGTTGTACTCACCAACATTTACTTTTCTGTCCTCTTGTTTCTCTTCCCATCTTTTTAGGTTGAGCACGGTTGGCGGCGGCAGCAAGAGACGATCGAGTGGTGGTCGTTGGAATGATTTACCTTTGCTTCTGCTATTGTTATCTTGATGAACCATTTATTTAACTTTGAATAATTATGCTTCCGCCTTACTTATTTTGAATATGTTGTTGGACCATGTTGAACCATTTAGTATGTTTCGTGACTTGAGTTGTTTGGGTTTGAATTTTTATAACTGTTAGTTTTATTCATGTGTAGGTCCTTCTTATCTGTTTAAAGTGTTTATTCATTTTTAGTAGTTTAAGTAGCGCCCATTGATTATTAAAGTTTTAAATTGGGATTTTTCGAAAAATAAACTCTAATTTTCATAAATAAATTCGGTAAATTCTTTAAAATAAGACGGGGCGTTACAGTATGGTATCAGAGCCAGTACCCGGACTGGTGTGCCAGCAAGGACGCTGGGTCCTCAAGGGGGGTGGATTGTAATATCCCATATCGGTTGTTAAGGAGAACGAAAGATACCTTATAGGAGGGTGTGGATACCTTAACTTGTAGGACGCGTTTTGGTGAGCTATCTCCCAAAGACAAAATCGTGGGGGTGAGCGCGCCCAAAGCGGACAATATTCTACAACGGGTGGACTGGGCTATTACTGATTATTGTAATATCCCACATCGGTTGTTAAGGAGAACGAAACATGCCTTATAAGAGAGTGTGGATACCTTAACTTGTAGGACGCGTTTTGGTGAGCTAGCTCCCAAAGACAAAACCGTGCGGGTGAGCGGGCCCAAAGCGGACAATATTCTATATCGAGTGGACTGGGCTGTTACAGTATGGTATCAAAGCTAGTCTGCGTTTCTGTAGACTATCTCTAGTGTTGGTGTGTTTAATGACCCTTCGACCACTCGCTTTCGTCTCGCCGTGCCAGCTCGAGGTATGAGTTTTGTTATTTTGGTTTATGTTATATGGGGCTTAGGAAATTGATCCACCTTTGTTATTATTTGAATTCTAGTGTTTGGTGATGACCCTAGAAATTTTCTCTCTATAAGTTTCGAGTTAGCACCTTGTGCGAGCTATCTCGTCGATAGATGAGATTTGCGTTTATGCACCATAATTTTCTGGTGACCAACGTCAGGATGCCTCGTCGAGATTAGACAACCGAGAGGTTCCGAATGTGGTAGATCCTTTGAACGTCTGGGGCAGTTAACAAGTGGACTAGAGGAGGCATGGTGGAATCCAATCATTTGAGTGTGAGGATTGGAACTTAGTGCTTCGGATTGTTGTCATTCGAAGCTAAAAGTTTTAATGATCGATTAGGTATTACTAACGTGATTCTTAAAAATGGCGAAATCTCGAGGAAAGAGATGACTACTTTTATTGCGTGGATTATGAACGTTGACCACGAGGGCTGACAGTTTGATAGAATGACTCCATAAACTCAAGTGAATCTAGCATACTGTATACGCAGAGTCCTAATTCGACTATTCTGTTATCGTCCGCTATGCCGACTACTAGCATTGAGGCCAGAAGAGGATCATGTTGTTTCATTTCAGGTGCGAATGAAGGAGATTGGTGATCTACACCAGATAGGATCAACGGTGGACGAATGTGGTTGAACCTTCACGGGAATGAACTCTTCTGCTCGACATTTGGTCAATACAGAGGTAGAATCCCGTGTAGATGCTCTGGCTTAGGACGAGGATGAACTGATCAAAGAGTGGACAACTGATCGGGAAATCGATATCGTGTGTTGTCTATTAATCTTTCCGTTTTCCGTGTTTTATCTTTCAAACTGTCGTGTAATTCCTGTATTTGATACTTGAAACTGTTGGGATCTGTGAGGATCTCGTTATGCACAAATCACGAATTCAATAGCAATCGTAAACCTATGCGCAGCGGATCTAAAGGTTTGACGTAGAGAACTTACGGCTTAAAATTTATGTAGATCTGGTTGACCACGAACGGTTGACCGCAATTGATTGACCGCAAATCACGTCTTGGGTTGCACGAACAAGATCAGATCAAAACCGGATCAAACAGATGCAAACAGATGAGAACGAGATTTTGCAGCCTGGGAGCTTGCGACGGCGCATGAGGGCGCGTGAGACGTCGGAATCCGGCGATCACAGCGGCAATTGAAAGCTCTCGTCGTGGCGGTCATCTGGGTATACTGTGCGTCTCAATCGGACTTCCGGTTAGTTCTGTAGGTCAAAATATATGTCGTCTCGGTTTACCTACAGATCTTCTACTGTATTACTCAATACACCCTTCTTCAACTTGTACCAGTGGAGCAACAAGAAGAAGATAAAGCTCGAATGAGATTTAGAGAGAGAGAGAGAGAGAGTCGTGAGGCGTGTATCTCGTGTGAATGAGATCACTCCTCTTCTCATGAGCTTAATGATGTATATATAGAGCTACAGTAGGGACCCTTAGGAGATTAGGAAAAGGGCTCCTTAATTAATTAGACTAACTGTGGGCCAAGCCCACTCCTCTAATTAATTAAATAATATAAATGGGCCACCAACATTATACTATTGCACTCCCTTTTATTTGCCCAAATACCTCCCCACGTTTAAGATATAATGTCCATTAATTAATTCAATTACTGACAATCAAGAATTAATTAATTTATTATTATTTCACCGAAGCTAGCACTCGTTCATCACATTCTTATTATGTCGGAACTTAATCCACCTGCAGGGTTTAGCATAACAATCCTTCATGAACTCACTCCGGGGACATCATCAAACTAACGCACATGGTGACCGTAAATATCCTAGCAGCACATCCTATATATAATAATATTACCCAAAACAGTAGGAATATTAATCCAGCGAACTGAACCTCACCCATGTGAATCAAAGTAATATATATTATATATATCTGCCTGTTTAATATCTTACGGGTTAAGAGAACGCAGTAATTAACCGAGGCCTAGTTCATTTACGACGATCAGTATAAAATGAACTTCTCCTCTTTGGGATCCTGTTCAATACATAAATGTATTAGTGCAACTAATCAGTCAAGACAAACTGTACAGTTGACACTACAACCGTTCGGATGGAGTGTTCACGTCCATCCAGGTTGTGAACAACTATTCTTGTTTGCAAGTAACTGATAGAGTGATCTTCGGTTCACCCGATGACGACCCACTCCATCTAAGTGCAGAACAACAGAACGTAGAACTTGTTTAATCTAACATGATTCTCATTCATAAAAGGCAAATGTGTAATAACATGCAAAGCCAAGCTTTCAGTATATAACACTAACAGAAACTAACTTTGTTTAGAGACTTTGTGTACGAAGAAGGATAAGCATATTTGTTTTTCTGTTAAATCATATTTGTTGCAAGGTTTGTGATTTTTGTTTGCAATAACTCCGAGTCCGTGCAATCGAGAACGCAAAGGTCGGCGCAAGTCACTATGGTATCTGGACCTGGAGGCCAGCGGCGATCATTTATCTTGTTGTGATTAAATTGTATGACGCATCGGAAACAGTTTTCCCCGATCGAGAGTCGTCGACTAATTCAAGGAAGGTGTCTTACCTTAAAGGATTATGAAGGATCTTTTAAGGAGGGTAGTCGAGCCTGGATCATATGCATTGTGAAGCGTAGAGCCGCTTGTATTCTCGAACTTGCGTTTCGTTGTGAACTTTGACAAATTTTCATTCTTTTATTCGTTTTGGCCTTTGGGAGAAATTTTTCACTTCCTTGAACTTGTGCAAAACCTTTGAAAACCCTTGTCTTTGTTTTCCTGTTCGCTTGGAGTTTCCAGATCAAGCTTTGCGACCTGATGTACCAAGTAAGACAAGTGTTTCCAGCTTTCTGCTTGTCTTATATCATTCTTTTAGTTGTGTTTGGGTATTCCATTCATCCGAACCAATTAATTTTTTTTATCGTTATCGAGGACGAATTGGACCAGTTCTGAGGCGCACCAATCATCTGGGTGCACCTAGAAGTAGTCCGGAGGAACAACAAAGAAGGCCACCAGATGAACAAGACGAGTTACAACCAACCTGAACACCGGAGGAGCCGATCAATTTCCTAGCAAGGAATGTTGCACATCGGCAACCGAAAACCCAACCGATGGACGACGAACGATGATCAACCACTATCACGAGGTGAAGACCTGTTCAATCAACTGAGGGCAATTGCAAAATCATTGAAAACTGATTCAAAACCCAGGTACCGTCAGCTGAAGATCGAGGAGTCGATGTATCAAAATGTACTCTGGAACCCGACGAGAATATCTGCAGTCGAAAGTGATTCTTTTTGTGCTAACTACCGCGATGGCAACTGCGACAAAATGTCTAGTTGTAATTCTGCAGCGACGTCATAGTCTCTCTCTAAGAATGCCGAGACGTAGCGGAAATACCCGAAGACGTGATCGAGGTCATTTCGATGAAAGAAATCTCTCGCCTAGACCTTGAGGTGTGAACTCTGGACAATGCAGATGAGTGGAGCTCATGCAGGACTGCTGGCACGATTAGCTACCGGAGGAAGAGCTGACATGACGGCCGACGTTGTTTATCGGAAGAGCCGAAGTGAGCTAGCTAGTTAGTGTTTCAGAGAGAGAGAGAGCCGCTGACCTAGTACCATTCTCGACTAGAGAGCCGCATTAGATTTCCTTTGAGGATTGTTTTTGCCTATCTCTAGCGTTCGGTCTGTTTGCATGTTAGAGGGTGTTGTTGGAATATGGTAGTGGACTTGGAACTCGGTTTTATACACTGTTATTTTTGAGACCTTGAAACTTTTGAATTCGTGAAAAACCAACAAGCTTGTTTGGAATGAACTCCATTTTTACACATTTTGTGGAAAACCCTTCTCTTGCTATTGCCTTAGCCTATGTGAAATCCCAAGTCAGAAAAAAGTTTCGCATTGAGAAAAACCATGGATTAAATTTTCTTGTTAAAACCTTGAACTGAAAGCCGACCTTGACTGGGTGTTGCCACGAAGTGGTGGTCAAGTGTGTACGCCCGTGCTAATAGACGATAGGCTTGCGCGCGGCCGGTCGTTGGCTCACACGCAAGCTGTAGCTGTCATTACCAGACACACGGAACTCTCATGCCAGCGTGATCAGCTAAACCTTGACCTTGTGGCTAGTCTCTGAACAGGTGCACGTAAGCGTCCTGGCGCCCCGCATATGCAGCGCTTGCGAGCGTGTCGCCTCTCGGAGGACAGGGCATTAAAATTCAACCGTCCGTTTTATTTTTCTTTTAGACGGTTTGACAACCGAGAGTTCCAAGTTCCACCGAACCGCGTTTGCATCCTTGATCGATGGTTTTGATAAAGAAGCGTGATCGATAGGTTTCCTATGCCTATGCGAGGATTTCCTCGAGATGGCCAGAAAGGGGACTTGTGTTGCCAGCAAACGAAGCCATGAGGAGCTACATTGGTGTCGTAGAATCGTGTGTTGTAAGTATGAGTATGGCGGGGCCATACTGAATGCATGGTTGCACAATTACCATGACAATCGATTCGGCAAGAAGTCACGGGTGTGTCGAGATTGTGGGTAAGTTTTCAGCGTGACCCAGGCACCATGCTGAAACTCAGCTCCACGTGTCGACCATGATTGTTTGACCGATGATCTCATGGTCGAGGCACTATGAGACCTGTTGAGGTCGTGTGTGCATGTTATGTGTTGCATTTTGCGACTTCTCACCATGGGTGGGCCGTTTTGTGTTTTTGTGTATCAAGCGAATATCTGGATATTATCATTCGAGTTTTCCCTTTCGTATGACTAGAGGTGTGGTATACCTTGGTTTAGGGTAAACGAGGATCCAATGCTGTGTGCGGTTAATCCTTTGAGATCCTTGCTCAAGTCTGTGACTCGGCTTATCGGCTAGCTTTACCACCGGATTTGTCAGGGGTGCATGATGTGTTTCATGTCTCGATGTTGCGTAAATATATTCATGACCCGGACCACGGGGTGGACTTCGACGAACTGCGGGTCAAGCGAGACATTACCTATGAGGAGGTACCGGTGGCCAGTTTGGACCAGGGTGTCCATCGGCTGAGGAACCGGGCAGCAAGCTTTGGGAAGGTGCTGTGGAGCCGACATGACGAGTCTGAGACGACTTGAGGGAAGGAGGCCGATATTGAAGGGAGATTCTCTATCTTCTTGTTTTGGAGGCCTTTGTATTCTTTTAGTTCGTTAGTTTTCTTTTGTCTTTGAGTTTCGAGGTCGGAATTCCTTTTAAGGTGGGTAGATTGTGGCGCCCAATTTGTTCCGGAATAATGGGATATTATTATTTGGCATTTATTTTATTTTCTAAATTAATTATTCGGGCTCGATAATTTTATTTCGATTATATGCTCGTAATTGCTAATTGTATTAATTTTAAAATCGAGCTAAAGTTGAGCCGAATAGTATAATTATTTTATTTTCGGTCGAACCAAAAAATTAATTGCAACCGAGACTTCGAACCGATCGAGCATCTTTGTTGAAATAGCGAATCGGGCCGCCGAAAACCCGCCCATTTTCCTTCCAGCCGGCCTGTATCCGCAACCCAAACCGCCGGTCCAACCGCTCGACCCCAAACCGGCCCGTCACCCTCCCTTCTCCATCTTCCATGATGAGAGATATTTGTTTTGAATTTGAATTCAAATGTGGATCCTTATCCCACATTTTCAGCCCCTTAAATCTTCCTTTGACCATGAGTTGGAAGTTACAAAATAATGTCATTAAAAGGGAGTAATCTCTCATCTTCACTCCCCTCATTTCCCTCATCTCTGTCTCTCGGTTACACCTCCCTCTACCTCTCTCATTTTCGAAACTCAAGCCATCACCCTAGCCCCTCTCTTCCTTCACTCGTCACCTCACCTCGCCAGAAATCTCCTCAGCCACACGTTGACACCGAAAGCCATCGTCGCCACGTCCCCGCGCGCACAGGCCCGCCTCCCGCCTCCGTGAGCCGCCCGTTCCGGTTCTCCTCACGACAACAAATCCGACCAGCCTCCGCCATCTCTGGTCGTCACCTCTGCCGAGCGAGCCGCCGTTAGACGCCGAGCGAGCCAAGTGGACGATCTTCCACGCCCATTAGGACTTGGTCATCGTCGAGCCCTTCCGAACCGAACCCGTTTTCTCTTCCCTTTGGTGTTTGGTAAATTTATTTTACTAAGCTTAAAATCCTTGTGGTAACATGTTATATTTGCTGGAATTATATTTTAACATGTTTAAATGAGATTATTTGGATTAAATGTTATTCAATCTATCATTTCATGTGGAAATGCATATTATACATTGTTCTGTTGTGCTGCGATTTAAGCCATCTAAGACTGGTTATTTGAAGTTGTGACCTTCATGTAAAATGTAGTATGTTCAATTTTCTATATCTGGGCTTTAGAATTTGTCGATTCCGAGCCATATCGAAAAAGTTATGATTTTTACAAGATTTCTGTGCGTCCAGTTTTTCCTGTTTACACGACAGCATAAGTATATTTAAATATGACATGTTTTTCATGTCATAATGTGCTCGTATGAATTTATGCTCTTCATGAAAGTTATAGATCTTTTCTTAATTTTCAAATGAGATAAAGTTTATGTTGATATGTGCTCTTTAACTCGAGTTGTGTTCTTATAAAGTTAGACATGCATGAGTTGGGACTTATCACTTTGGCAGAAATATGAAATTTAATGTTAACCGACTTTTCACTATCCAAATGATCTTATATGCTTCTGTGTTCTATTTAAAAGTTGTAGAGTCATTCGTAAGGTTTAATTTGAAACTTGAACCATGACATTTGGAGGTCTGTAGCTCAAGATAAGTGATAAAATCTGAGGTGCTGTCCAAATCACATGTTAGTTTTTGACAGGTTTACTGAATCACATGTTTTGTATTTAAACTCATTGATAATGTGATTATTTGCAAATATGATCTTCAACAAAGTTGTAGACACTTACGTTATCTATCATGTGGTTTTTGAATTTCATTAAAAGAATGACTGTAGCGCCAGTTATATAGCAATTACTGAAGTCTGGTCAAGTTTATTTTCCCAGTTTTGGACTGTGACACAAATTTTAATGTTTGTTGATTTATCACCTGTTAAACGACCTTATTTGCTTTCAGTGTCTTCATAAGAATTGTAGATACATGTCTTAGGATTCTAATGCAACTTGTTCATGTTCATATGAGTTGTGTGCTGAAAGTTATGTCGGTTTTAACAACGCTGCCCGGGTTAAGTTTTCAAAACTTATGTGATATTTTCGGAAATGTGTCTCCCTTGATTTAATGTATGCTTAAATATTTACGTGAACTTAGTTGGACTAAGTAATTGTCGAATAGTCTTTGATAAGGCTATTTTAATAAATGTAGGTGCTTGACGAGTCGAGCTCGCTGCCTACCCTTATTTTGTATTTATCTCGATTGCTACCAGGTGGGTTCATTTATGTTGAATCTATGTTTATCGCACTTGTTATTTCGTATAAATGTTTGTCTCGATAGCTTTTGTATGCATGAGAACCCTAGTCTAAGTGTCCCGACGGTAGTGCCTTTGACGAATGCATAATCAGTGGAACTCACCTGCCTGTTGCATCCGGGAGGTGGACGGTCGAATCCGTGTAGAGCGGAGGGGATTGTCTGAACGCCCGAATCCGTGTAGAGCCGAGGGGTATTTCAACTTCACTGTCTCCTGGATAAGATCCTATGTCCGTTGCATCCGAGGTGGGAGTGCTTCCAGTTACATCCTTGCCGATGTCTGATCGGAAGGTTTATTGTATGTACAAAGGAGGTTTGCGATGGGGCCTAATAGGGAGTTAGATCTGGATTCTATGCATACATTATTTATAGTTATGGATCTTTATGCGAAATAGACTGTGCAGTAATGGTGAGTATAATGGTTGTACTCACCCCTATTTACTTTTCTGCCCTCTTGTTTCTCTTCCTATCCTTTTAGGTTGAGCACGGTTGGCGGCGGCAGCGAGAGACGATCGAGTGGTGGTCATTGGAATGATTTACCTTTGCTTCTGCTATGGAGCCGACATGACGAGTCTGAGACGACTTGAGGGAAGGAGGCCGATATTGGAGGGAGATTCTCTATCTTCTCATTTTGGAGGCCTTTGTATTCTTTTAGTTCGTTAGTTTTCTTTTGTCTTCGAATTTCGAGGTCGGAATTCCTTTTAAGGTGGGTAGATTGTAGCGCCCCATTTGTTCCGGAATAATTGGATATTATTATTTGGCATTTATTTTATTTTCGAAATTAATTATTCGGGCTCGATAATTTTATTTCGATTATATGCTCGTAATTGCTAATTGTATTAATTTTAAAATCGAGCCGAAGTCGAACCGAAAAATTAATTGCAACCGAGACTTCGAACCGATCGAGCATCTTTGTAGAAATAGCGAATCGGGCCGCCGAAAACCCGCCCATTTTCCTTCCAGCCGGCCCGTATCCGCAACCCAAACCGCCGGTCCAACCGCTCGACCCCAAACCGGCCCGTCACCCTCCCTTCTCCATCTTGCATGCATGAGAGATATTTGTTTTGAAAATTCAAATGTGGATCCTTATCCCACATTTTCAGCCCTTTAATTCCTCCTTTGACCATGAGTTGGAAGTGACAAAAAAATGTCATTAAAAGGGAATTATCTCATCTTCACTCCCCTCATTTCCCTCATCTCTCTCTCTCGGTTACACCTCCCTCTATCTCTCTCATTTTCGAAACTCAAGCCATCACCCCACCCCCTCTCTTCCTTCACTCGTCACCTCACCTCGCCGGATATCTCCTCAGCCACACGTTGACGCCGAAAGCCATCGTCGCCACGTCCTCGAGCGCACAGGCCCGCCTCTACGAGCCGCCGGTTCTGGTTCTCCTCACGACAACAAATCTGACCAGCCTCCGCCATCTTTGGTCGTCACCTCCGCCGAGCGAGCCGCCGTTAGACGCCGAGCGAGCCATGCGGACGATCTTCTCCGCCCATTAGGACTTGGTCGTCGTCGAGCCCTTCCGAACCGAACCCGTCTTCTCTTCCCTTCGGTGTTTGGTAAATTTATTTTACTAAACTTCAAATCCTTGTGATAATATGTTATATTTGCTGGAATTATATTTTAGCATGTTTAAATGAGATTATTTGGATTAAATGTTATTCAATCTATCATTTCAAGTGGAAATGCATATTTTACACTGTTCTGTTGTGCTGCGATTTAAGCCATCTAAGACTGGTTATTTGAAGTTGTGATCTTCATATAAAATTTAGTTTGTTCAGTTTTCTATATCTGAGCTTTGGAATTTCTCGATTCCGACACATATCGAAAAAGTTATGATTTTTACAAGATTTCTATGCGTCCAGTTTTTCCTGTTTACCCGGCAGCATAAGTATATTTAAATATAACCTGTTTTTCATGTCGTAATGTGCTCGTATGAATCTATGCTCTTCATAAAAGATCTGTTTCTTACTTTTCAAATGAGATAAATTTCATGTTGATATGTACTCTGTAACTCGAGTTGTGTGCTTATAAAGTTAGACATGCATGAGTTGGGACTTATCACTTTGGCAGAAATATGAAATTTAATGTTAACCGATTTTTCACTATCCAAATGATCTTATATGCTTCTGTGTTCTAAATGAAAGTTTTAGAGGCATTCTTAGCGTTTAATTTGAGACTTGAACGATGACATTTGGAGGTCTGTAGCTCAAGATAAGTGATAAAATCTGAGGTGCTGTCCAAATCACATGTTAGTTTTTGACAGGTTTACTGAATCACATTTTTTGTGTTTAAACTCGTTGATAATGTGATTATTCGCCAATATGATCTTCAAGAAAGTTGTAGACACTTGAGTTATCTATCATGTGGTTTTTGAATTTCATTGAAAGCATGCCTGTAGCTCCAGTAATATAGCAAGTACTGAAGTCTGGTCAAGTTTATTTTTCCAGTTTTGGACTGTGACACAAATTTTAATGTTTTTGATTTATCACCTGTTAAATGACCTTATTTGCTTTAAGTGTCTACATAAGAATTGTAGATACATGTCGTAGGATTCCAATGCAACTTGATTCATGTTCATATGAGTTGTGTGCTGAAAATTATGTCGGTTTTAAAAAGGCTGCCCGGGTTAAGTTTTTAAAACTTATGTGATATTTTCGGAAATGTTTCCCTTGATTTAATGTATGCTTAAATGTTTACGTGAACTTAGTTGGACTAAGTAATTGTCGAATAGTCTTTGATAAGGCTATTTTAATAAATGTAGGTGCTTGACGAGTCGAGTTCGCCCCCTACCCTTATTTTGTATTTATCTCGATTGCTACCAGGTGGGTTCATTTATGTTGAATCTATATTTATCGCACTTGTTATTTCATAAATGTTTGTCTCGATAGCTTTTGTATGCGTGAGAACCCTAGTCTAAGTGTCCTGACGGTAGTGCCTTTGACAAATGCATAATCAGTGGAAGTCACCTGCACGTTGCATCCGGGAGGAGGACGCCCGAATCCGTGTAGAGCGTAGGGGATTGTCTGAACGCCCGAATCCGTGTAGAGCGGAGGGGTATTTCAACTTCACTGTCTCCTGGATAAGATCCTATGCCCGTTGCATCCGGGGTGGGAGTGCTTCCAGTTACATCCTAGCCGATGTCTGGTCGGAAGGCTTGTTGTATGTACATAAGAGGTTTGCGATAGGGCCTAATAGGGAGTTAGGTCTGGATTCTATGCATATATTATTTATAGTCATGGATCTTTATGCGAAATAGACTGTGCGGTAATGGTGAGTATAATGGTTGAACTCACCCCCATTTACTTTTCTGTCCTCTAGTTTCTCTTCCTATCTTTTTAGGTTGTGCACGGTTGGCGGCGGCAGCGAGAGACGATCGAGTGGTGGTCGTTGGAATGATTTACCTTTGCTTCTGCTATTGTTATCTTGATGAACCATTTATTTAACTTTGAATAATTATGCTTCCGCCTTACTTATTTTGAATATGTTGGATGAATTGTTTTGGACCATGTTGAATCATTTGGTATGTTTCGTGACTTGAGTTGTTTGGGTTTGAATTTTTATAACTGTTAGTTTTATTCATGTGTAGGTCCTTCTTATCTGTTGAAAGTGTTTATTCGTTTTTAGTAGTTTAAGTAGCGCCCATTGATTATTAAAGTTTTAAATTGGGATTTTTCAAAAAATAAACTCTGATTTTCATAAATAAATTCGGTAAATTCTTTAAAATAAAAAGGGGCGTTACATAGAGCTCAGATCTGCTACTAGAGGTCTCTGTGAATAGAGGTCTCCGCTACTAGACGTCTCCGTGACTAGAGGTTTCCGCTACTAGACCTCTCCGCTACTAAACGTCTTCTCTACTAGACGTCTCTATGACTAGAGGTCTCCGCTACTAGACCTCTCTGCTACTAGATGTCTTCTCTACTAGACGTCTCCGTGACTAGAGGTCTCCGCTACTAGACGTCTTCTCTACTAGATGTCTCCGTGACTAGAGGTCTCCGCTACTAGACGTCTTCTCTACTAGACGTCTCCGTGACTAGAGTTTTCCGCTACTAGACTTCTCCGCTACTGGACATCTCTGTGACTACACGGGCATTATGTAGAGGCAATAATTGGTAAATAAAGAATCTTGAGCTGACTAGGAGGTGGATGGAATGCGAACCGTCTAGGGTATTTTGGACATTTCAGGTAAACCGACCGGCGCATTTTGGGGTACTTCAAGCAAGTAGTTCCCTCTATATAAAGAGGCTGAGGTAAACCTAATCCCTAACCTCTACTCATTCTATACACTTTTCATCTCTCTATGCTGCTGCTGCTCTCTGAGAGCAGCTCTCTCCCCCACATTCTATGCATTTTAACATACATTACAGCTCTACATCACAGAGCTTCATCTTCCTTGTTTGTCCCACTTTTGTTGCATTTTTCGTCATTATTTTTCTTTTCTTTTTCCCCCATATTAAGTCTTTTAGTTGGTTTTTAGTCGTTTTGTAGTCTATTTCGTGGTTGGCCTTTTTTTTAGTCTTTCGTGTGTTTTCCGTGTATTTTTCCAATTTTTCTTTGTTTGTGGTGTGTAGGTAGAAAGCCTCGGGAGGACCGGATTTCAGGTGAAAGTTAGTCAGGAAAGCTTAATCAAATAGAGGAGTTCGTTGGGAACACACAGGAAAAAGCGGAATCGAATTCCGAGTTGAAACAAACCCAAACGAACCCGAGAAGCAAAGTCCAGCAGGCTGCCAGAGACTTAGCGCCGCTAAGGCAGTCAGGCTAGCAGCGTTTTCATTCTTAAGAAGCTTCTGCCTCAAACGGCTAACATGCCTTAGCGGCGCTAAGGTCTGTTTTACAACAGCTGCGATTTTTGGGGATTTTGAATTGGAGAAGTTTTAAGTTCGAACCTAGGGCATTTGTTAAGGGGTTCTGAGACCTTGTAACTCGTTTTTCTCCATCTCAAAACATAATTCTCTCATCTTTTCTCTTAGATTTGATCTTGGATAGTGAAAACTCCAAGATTTTTCCTTTAGATTTGGATTGCTCGTTGTTTTTCGACATTGGATTTGTTATTAATCATAAGCTTCTCTTTCATTTCATTGATGAATGTTATGGCTTTGCTTGATATAAATGTTGATGTTGAATTTGTGATGAGTAGCTAAATCATTATGCTAGGGATAGGGGATTAATGATTTGATTTCGATGGTGATTGTCGAGTTCGTTGATTGTTCTTCTTATGCGAGTTAATCTTTTAAAAGGGTGTTTTTCAATTGTCGTACATGAATAATGAGGATTGTTGAAGGGTGACACTTCAACTTCCAATTGATTTTCAATTGAGTTCGATTTATTCTTGCATGATTTTGGGTATTCTAATGGATTAGTCGGTTAATCACCCTCTAGTCTATATTAATCAACTCGTAGAATCGAAAGATTCGAACACCGGGCCGTGTCTCTCGAGGAAGGTTAGCTGGATTACTTTGCACGTTTATTCAACCACAAAAAGAGAAACAAAATTTCTAAACATTCTAACTCAGATTTTTGGCTTGATTTTTAATTAACAACTACGAAGATAAAATCGCAAATTCAGAAAGCAGAGTAAAAGCAATCAATCAACTAGAATAAGGTAGCTAGGGAATTGGGGATAAGAGTCTTGATTTGATATGCAATTATCGGGCAAGTGATTGTTCGGTTAAGTGATTTGAATAATCTTCTCGTTCAAGTACTCATCCTCAATAACTCTTCGTAACAAGAGGACAAATTTGAACGACAAATTAACAAGTCATTTAACACCTAGGCAATACAGTTACAAACAAGCCTAGCTTAATGATTTAGCTACTCATCACAAATTCAACATCAACATTCATATCAAGCAAAGCCATAACATTCATCAATGAAATGAAAGAGAAGCTTACGATTAATAACAAATCCAATGTCGAAAAACAACGAGCAATCCTAATCCAAAGGTAAAATCTTGGAGTTTTCACTACCCAAGATCAAATCTAAGAGAAAAGATGATAGAATTATGTTTTGAGATGGAGAAAAATGAGTTACACGGTCTCAGAACCCCCTAACAAATGCCCTAGGTTCGAACTTAAAACTTCCCCAATTCAAAATCCCCAAAAATCGCAGCTGCTGTAAAACAGACCTTAGCGCTGCTAAGGTGCCTTAGCGCTGCTAAGGCATGTTAGCCGTTCGAGGCAGAAGCTGCTTAAGAATGAAGACGCCGCTAGCCTGACTGCCTTAGCGGCGCTAAGGCTCTGGCAGCCTGATGGACTTTGCTTCTCGGGTCCGTTTGGGTTCGTTTCAACTCGGAATTCGATTCCGCTTTTTCCTGTGTGTTCCCAACGAACTCCTCTATTTGATTAAGCTTGCCCGACTAACTTTCACCTGAAATCCGGTCCCCCCGAGGCTTCCGACCTACACACCATAAACAAAGAAAAACCAAAAATACACGAAAGACTAAAAAAAAAGGCGAACCACGAAATAGACTACAAAACGAACTAAAAACCAACTACAAGACCTAATATGGGGGAAAAAATAAAAGAAAAATAATGACAAAAAACGCAACAAAAGTGGGAAAAACATTCCTCTCCTCTGTTTACTGACTTGAGCGTCGGACCTCTCCCGACGTTAGGTTCCAAGAGTTGATTAATATAGACTAGAGGGTGATTAACCGACTAATCCATTAGAATACCCAACATCATGCAAGAATAAATCGAACTCAATTGAAAATCAATTGGAAGTTGAAGTGTCACCCTTCAACAATCCTAAATATTCATGTACGACAATTGAAAAACCCTTTTAAAAGATCAACTCGCATAAGAAGAACAATCAACGAACTCGACAATCACAATCGAAACAAAATCATTAATCCCCTATCCCTAGCATAATGATTTAGCTACTCATCACAAATTCAACATCAACATTCATATCAAGCAAAGCCATAACATTCATCAATGAAATGAAAGAGAAGCTTACGATTAATAACAAATCCAATGTCGAAAAACAACGAGCAATCCAAATCCAAAGGTAAAATCGTGGAGTTTTCACTATCCAAGATCAAATCTAAGAGAAAAGATGGGAGAATTATGTTCTGAGATGGAGAAAAACGAGTTACAAGGTCTCAGAACCCCCTAACAAATGCCCTAGGTTCGAACTTAAAACTTCTCCAATTCAAAATCCCCAAAAATCGCAGTTGCTGTAAAACATCCCTTAGCGACGCTAAGGCATGTTAGCCGTTCGAGGAAGAAGCTGCTTAAGAATGAAAACGCCGCTAGCCTGACTGCCTTAGCGGCGCTAAGGCTCTGTTAGCTTGCTGGACTTTGCTTCTCGGGTCCGTTTGGGTTCGTTTCAACTCAGAATTCGATTCCGCTTTTTCCTGTGTGTTCCCAACAAACTCCTCTATTTGATTAAGCTTTCACGACTAACTTTCACCTGAAATCCGGTCCTCCTGAGGCTTCCGACCTACACACTACAAACAAAGAAAAACCGAAAAATACACAGAAAACACACGAAAGACTAAAAAAAAGGCGAACCACGAAATAGACTACAAAAAGAACTAAAAACTAACTAAAAGACCTAATATGGGGGAAAAAAGAAAAGAAAATAATGACATAAAATGCAACAAAAGTGGGACAAACACAGACATATATATGCCGCAAACACCTGCAAGAACCCAACGTCGAGAGAGGTCCGATGCTCAAGTCAGTAAACAGAGGAGAGGAATGTTTGTCCCACTTTTTTTGTGTTTTTTGTCATTATTTTTCTTTTCTTTTTTCCCCCATATTAGGTCTTGTAGTTGGTTTTTAGTTCGTTTTATAGTCTATTTCGTGGTTCGCCCTTTTTTTAGTCTTTCGTGTGTTTTCCGGTTTTCTTTGTTTATGGTGTGTACGTCGGAAGCCTCAGGAGGACCGGATTTCAGGTGAAAGTTAGTCGGGCAAGCTTAATCAAATAGAGGAGTTCGTTGGGAACACACAGGAAAAAGCGGAATCGAATTCCAAGTTGAAACGAACCCAAACAGACCCGAGAAGCAAAGTCCAGCAGGCTGCCAGGGCCTTAGCGCCGCTAAGGCAGTCAGTCTAGCGGCGTCTTCATTCTTAAGAAACTTCTGCCTCGAACGGCTAACATGCCTTAGCAGCGCTAAGGCACCTTAGCGGCGCTAAGGTCTATTTTACAGCAGCTGCGATTTTTGGGGATTTTAAATTGGAGAAGTTTTAAGTTCGAACCTAGGGCATTTGTTAGGGGGTTCTGAGACCTTGTAACTCGTTTTTCTCCATCTCAAAACATAATTCTCTCATCTTTTCTCTTAGATTTGATCTTGGATAGTGAAAACTCCAAGATTTTACCTTTGGATTAGGATTTCTCGTTGTTTTTCGACATTGGATTTGTTATTAATCGTAAGCTTCTCTTTCATTTCATTGATGAATGTTATGGCTTTGCTTGATATGAATGTTGATATTGAATTTGTGATGAGTAGCTAAATCATTAAGCTAGGCTTATTCGTAACTGTATTGCCTAGGTGTTAAATGACTTGTTAATTTGCCGTTCAAGTTTGTCCTCTTGTTACGAAGAGTTATTGAGGATGAGTACTTGAACGAGCAGATTATTCAAATCATTTAACCGAACAATCACTTGCCCGATAATTGCATATCAAATCAAGACTCTTATCCCCGATTCCCTAGCTACCTTATTCTAGTTTATTGATTGCTTTTACTCTGCTTTCTAAATTTGCGATTTTATCTTCGTAGTTGTTAATTAAAAATCAAGCCAAAAATCTGAGTTAGAATGTTTAGAAATTTTGTTTCTCTTTTTGTGGTTGAATAAATGTGCAAAGTAATCCGGCTAACCTTCCTCGAGAGACATGACCCGGAGTTCGAATCTTTCGATTCTACTCCAATAAAAATTTTTACAACAAAATGGCGCTGTTGCCGAGGAAGGTTTAGGAATTATCTTGTGCGCTTATTCTCTTTGTTTCTGTGTTCATTTTGTTTCTTTTTCTTTGTTTAGGTGTTAGTTCTTCCTTTTTTTCTGTTTTAATTTTATTTTCTTTCATTTATCATTGGTGCTCGTAACCCGTTGTTTGATTGAGTGTATGCGTACCAGGAGTGGACATAATCTATCTCCAATCAACAAATCTTTCAACGAGAGCCTGAGAGAGCTGCTAGACGAGCTTACTCTCGAATCACATGAAGAAGGCAAGCATTCTCCAGAATCATCTGAGGGGAGTAACTCAGACATGGCAGAACAACAACCACCTCGCAACATCCTCCGAGACTTGGCCCATGAAAACATAATGAATATGAGGCTCATGATCATCCCTAAAACATTCATCTAATGAACATAATATATCAATTTTATGAGTCATACGACTCGTGTGAGCAAGTCACCCGACTCGTGTGACTCCACACGACCCGTGTGATCCCTATCACACGACCCGTGTGAAAAAGTCGAATGGGAGAAACAATTTTTCCCAGACTCACACGACTCGTGTAGCTCAGACACGACTCGTGTGAGGGACACACGACTCGTGTGACACGGTCACACGACTCGTGTGAAAATCACGAAGCTAAAATCAAAATTTTTCTTCATGCTCCAGGGCCACACGACTCGTGTGATAAGGTCACACGACTCGTGTGGTACTAAAAACGATTTTTAATTTTATAATTAATATGTTTATCTTATAAACAATTAATTATCTTGCTTATCTCATAAGCCTTAACAAATCAAAATCTGTTTTAAAAACGATAACCGTGGCTCTGATACCACTGTTGGGTTCGCTAGTACCGTACGGGCTATACACAGCGGAATTTAAAATTTTAAAAATAAGTATTTATCGTATAAATACAATACCCGTACATACTAATTGCGAATTAACTGATCGTCATCTTTAAAACATGCATCACATACAAATTTTGATTTGTTACTATAAGGTAAATACTATTAAAAATATTTACCGAATGTCTTGAACTCCTTCACAATTGACGATGGATGAGGGAATCGGTTCCCGGTTGTAACTTCAACAGCTTGATGTTACTCACTAGAGGAATCCAAGTGTCTTCCCTCTAAACGTATCCACCCTATGAAGCCCGGTTCCGACGACTTTCCTTCGCTAGTAGAAAAGACTCGGTTTTCTTGTATAGGAATATTTTTATTTGGGAATTTTCAAGAACTTTTTCTTGAATTTTATGAAGAACACTTTCTTCTTCTTTCTAACACTTAGAAATTTTAGGATCAAAATCTCTCTTCTAAATGCAAAACCATTTTGCACATATTTATACTAAACATTTTAGCATAAATTAATCAACATTTAGTAATATTTAAATAAAATAAAATTTTATTTAAATAGTATTTACTAACTTTTGACTTTGAAAATAATAAGATATGTTAAGTGGTTCAAACAACCATCAACAACCATTTTATTATAATCATATTTATTATCTTAATCCTTAAATCATATTTAAAGATATAAATAATAATTGGATAATAAATCTTGAGAATCTTTCTCAAGACTTTATTATTATATCATTTTCCCAATCTTATAATAATCATATTATTATTATTTTGGATTTGAAATTTAAAATCCTATTTTAAAATTCAACTTTATTAATTTAGTAATTACCTTAATTACTAAAGTAATATCCAAAATGTAATTAATCAATCCTATTGATTAATATATTCCTTTAATTGACATCTAATCAAATTAGATATTAAGTCAATTAATTCTAACCATTAGAAATACAATTTTTACCTTTGTTCATAATTAGTGTGACCTTTTAGGTTCACCTTAATACTAGTAGTGGGTTTACAACACTTTGTAATTTGAGTTAATCACATTAACTCTTATTCATGAATTAACTCTTTAATTCTAGAACCCACATATCATAGTAACACCTAGCAAGCAGTATGAATCTAGTATTAAGTGAATAGCGAGTAAACCTATTCCAATTACAACTCCATACATGTAAAATCCTTTCGACATCTAATTTCCCGATTAAGTCTTGGGTATGATTTTAGTCGAAACCCAAATTGACTTAATAACTATGATTCTATTTCAAAGTGTATTAACCCGGTTATGAATCACTATTCATCTCTGCCTTGGCCAAGGACTTTGGATTAATAACTATGAAATACATAGGAAATTCACTTATCTTCATAAGTGTCGAATCCTTTATTGGCCACTAACAAACTTCCATACATATTAACATAATACCCAAAATATCCCTTTATACGATAGTGCTAGCTACCAAAAGGATAAATCAAAGTAGAATGTAATATGCACAAAGTTACCATTGTGCCTCAAGTCTTAGGATTAGTCATGTACTATTGTAACATGAAAATTCTTATTCGACTGAATAAATTCTTCATTAAGAATTTTCATACGGTCATGTTCAGTGAACTTGTTCTCTAACAAGCACCCACATAAATGTACTTACGTCTTACGCTAATGTTGATGGAATGCAACATTCTTGTCCAACAAGCATACAAACTATGTGCAAGTCTTTTATGGATTATTCGATATCCCATCTCGAAACATCCATCGACTTGGAACTGTATTTAAGATCACGGCTTTCAAGGTATGTTCCATGATCACCATCTCTATGCGCAACCATACCTTATAACCATAAGTGATCTAGGGATTTTATCTTAAGTGTATTTATAAGATAAATGCTTTCTCTTAAGATAAAGAAATGCCTTATTTATAATATAATTCCAATAGACTGTATTTACAAGTAGAATACGTCCAATCTGATTGGAACGCTGGGTACCCTACTCTAACAATAATGTCATGGCCCAGCAGTTAACCGAGCTCACGGAGCAGATGCGGCTACTGAATGCTCGAAGTTCCTCGCAGATTTAGACGATGGCAGTAAATGCTTGTGGAGCATGCTGTGTACAGGGACACAGTTCTGAGGTGTGCCCTATTGATATAGCCACATAAGGATAACCCGGTCCAGAAGCTCCTTACTCGATCGGTAAGCCGCTCGAATAACTCGCATGTCGACATGGCTCCGTCGACATGCTCAAATCGACTCTCTGAAAGACGATTCTACCAAGAGCAGCCGAGAAGAAATAGAAATGGCGCTAGTCGACTCACGCAAGTCGACTTTAGTTTATCGACTTTTACTAGTCGACATCATCGGAAGAAGAGCAACAAGAGCATAACACCCGAGCATCCCGACATCTTAAGTCAACTTCCAGTAGTCGACTCAACTAAGGCGACTCTTGAGACGACTTCACCTCAGAGAGTTAGCCAAGCGTAGCCTCCGAAACCGCATATACTCATAAGTCGACCTCTTAACTCTCGAGGTCGACTCTATACATCTCGAGGATCAAAACAGTGAAGACGATTCACCATACTTAAAACATATCCGAAGCCTACACATTACAAAGGATAAGAAGGAATCTGGCGATGACTCAGCAACAAGGGGAGACGAATCGACCAGGGCATTTCGGACCTTCTAGGTCCACCGACTTGGGCATTCTGGGTACTTCAGGTAAATATTCACTCCTATATAAAGGAGGTGAGGTAACCCTAAAACCCTAACTCTCATTCACTCCCATTCTCCCCCATAGCTACTGCGCAGCCTCCCTTCATCACTCTCATACTGACTTGAGCGTCGGAGGCTCTACGCCGGAAACACCTCTGACGTTGAGTTTTTGCAGGAATCTCGCGGTCTAGCAACGATTGAGAAGCGGTTCAAGCAGACCTGAGCTCACAACAACCGGTTTATTCCAGATCTAGAAGTAGACCCATCAGAGGAATCTCGCGGTCTAGCAACGATTGGGAAGCGGTTCAAGCAGATCTGAGCTCACAACAACCGGTCTACTCCAGATCTGGAAGTAGACCCATCATTTGGCACCGTCTGTGGGGAGTTCTTGAAGGAAGTAAGAGCTTCACACCCAGCTCCGAGCTGTTTACCGATGGCGGAAAATGAAGGAATGCAGAGGAATTTGAACGAGGAGTTCAGAGGGGCATGGATGGACAAGAGGCCACCACCGCTCTCCACCACCAAACACCCCGTGATGCAGATGATGGGGATACCACCATTTGGAGGACTTCCACCTAAAGGACTGATGTTGGGCGGAGAAACACTTGTAACTCCAACCGGCGTGAAGCTGCAAGTGTTGACCCAAGCAGGAACAAGTCAAAACCCTAACCCAGATGGAGAGAAGGAGCCGACGGAGATGTCTCGACGCGAGGGAAAACAGATACAAGAGATACCAGAGCAGACACAACCCCGAGTCGAAGAACAGACCTTGACAGTGACAAGGAGTGAAATGCAGAAGATGACTGCCGAAGCCGTGGCTGCTCAGATGAAGCAGATGGCGTAGGTCGAGCACCAGCCCCGTGTCGAGTACCCCCCTCGAGGCAAGCAGCAGCCGCGTGGCGAGCAACAAGCGTAGTCAAATGTACAACAGAACAGAAGGGTAGACGAAGAAGAATCCTCCGTTCGAACTGTTAATCCATAGGCGAGGGACGAGACGTTAGAACAACTACTGGCACAGGTTCGCGACTTGCAAGCTCGAGTCGGTGGGAGGAAGAGCAGAGGAGCAAAAGAACACCCATTCTCGCAGCAGATCCTGAGAGCCGACTTACCCAAAGGCCTCAGGGAGTTGAACATATGGTATGACGGTACCACAGACCCATCTCGACATCTGAGGAGCTTTGAGAACATGGCGGTGCTTCACCGCTATAGCGACCCCGTGCAGTGTCGCGCCTTCTTGACGACTTTGACAGGGTCGGCCCAGGACTGGTTTCATCAACTTCCAGCGGGATCGATTAGGGACTTTGATGGATTTAGTTCGAGTTTTCTTAACCAATTTGCAAGTGTAAGGGTGCAAGAGAAATGCTATCTTTCGCTAATAAGTATGCAGCAAAAGAAAGGTGAGTCATTGCGAGAGTATGTCGTGAGATTTACAAAGGCGTGTGTCGAGTGCCCAACAGCGACAGAGGAAATCAAATCGGGAGGACTGATGAGAGGATTACTACCAGGGTTGTGTAAAAACTCTTTGGCCAAGCGACCTGGTAGGAATTTTGATGACGTGTTGGGAAGGTGCGCCAAGTACATCAATGTCGAGGAGGCCGAACTCGACTATTTGCAAAACGAGAAAATGTTCCAAGCGGAGAGTCGAGACGACAAGAAAGAGAAAAAGGGCCCATCGACAGGAGATAGAAGGGGATCACCGATAGCTAATAGGGGTGAAGGCCGGTTTAGGGGATGGAGACTGACTCAATATACACCACTGTCGGCTCCTCATGCGAGAATTCTAGAAGTAATGTAAGGGGAGATCCGCGACGATGTGGTGAGATGGCCGCGGACGAGGAAGGACGGACCCACGAAACCCAAAAGCAACTTGTATTGTCGATTCCACAAAGATTACGGGCACAACACTGACGATTGTCGACTCTTGAAAGACGAGATTGAAAGGTTGATAAAGGCAGGCCACCTGAAGGAGTTCATATACAAAGATCGGGAGAGGTCGAGCAGGAGACGAGAAAGGAGCAAGAGTCCTTGCAAGAGGGCGAGATCACCAGACAAGGAGGAACTCCCACCAAAAAGAGGAGTAATTAACATGATTTTTGGAGAATCGACTGATGGAGATTCTAATCGATCAAGAAAGGCCTATGCTCGAGGCCGATATGCGAAAGTCGAGGTGCAGCAAGTTGACGAGAATGGACCAGTGATGAACTTTGGACCCGCGGACGTTGGTGGAGTCGAGAGACCATATAACGATGCCTTGATGATAACTGCACAGATATCGGGATATGAGATGCAAAGGGTGTTTATTGACACTGGAAGTTCCGTGAACGTGATCTTTTACGAATGCCTCAGAAGGATGGAGCTAGACATCGAACTTACGCCTCTACATACGTCACTCTTTGGATTTAATGGGTCGGAAGTCGCTCCCTTGGGAGAAACCACGCTTGCTGTCGTCTTAGGGGAGGGCGACTTGAGAAAAGTAAAAATGGTGAGGTTCGTAGTGGTCGACGTCGAGTCAGCTTACAACGTGATTCTTGGAAGGCCAGCACTCAACGCTTTCCAGGCAGTCGTGTCGACCTTGTTAGAGTAGTATACCCAGTGTTCCAATCGGATTGGACGTATTCTACTTGTAAATACGATCTATTGGAATTATATTGTAAATAAGGCATTACTTTATTTTAAGAGAAAGCATTTATACTATAATTGCACTTAAGATAAAATCCCTAGATCACTTATGGTTATAAGGTATGGTTGCGCATAGAGATGGTGATCATGGAACATACCTTGAAAGCCGTGATCTTAAATACAGTTCCAAGTCGATGGATGTTTCGAGATGGGATATCGAATAATCCATAAAAGACTTGCACATAGTTTGTACGCTTGTTGGACAAGAATGTTGCATTCCATCAACATTAGCGTGTGACGCAAATACATTTATGTGGGTGCTTGTTAGAGAACAAGTTCACTGAACATGACCGTATGAAAATTCTTAATGAAGAATTATTTTAGTTAATAATCTGTCGAATAAGAATTTTCATGTTACAATAGTACATGACTAATCCTAAGACTTGAGGCACAATGGTAACTTTGTGCATATTACATTCTACTTTGATTTATCCTTTTGGTAGCTAGCACTATCGTATAAAGGGATATTTTGGGTATTATGTTAATATGTATGGAAGTTTGTTAGTGGCCAATAAAGGATTCGACACTTATGAAGATAAGTGAATTTCCTATGTATTTCATAGTTATTAATCCAAAGTCCTTGGCCAAGGCAGAGATGAATAGTGATTCATAACCGGGTTAATACACTTTGAAATAGAATCATAGTTATTAAGTCAATTTGGGTTTCGACAAAATCATACCCAAGACTTAATCGGGAAATTAGATGTCGAAAGGATTTTACATGTATGGAGTTGTAATTGAAATAGGTTTACTCGCTATTCACTTAATACTAGATTCATACTGCTTGCTGGGTGTTACTATGATATGTGGGTTCTAGAATTAAAGAGTTAATTCAAGAATAAGAGTTAATGTGATTAACTCAAATTACAAAGTGTTGTAAACCCACTACTAGTATTAAGGTGAACCTAAAAGGTCACACCTATTATGAACAAAGGTAAAGATTGTATTTCTAATGGTTAGAATTAATTGATAAATATCTAATTTGATTTGATATCAATTAAAGGAATATATATTAATCAATAAGATTGATTAATTACATTTTGGATATTACTTTAGTAATTAAGGTAATTACTAAATTAATAAAGTTGAATTTTAAAATAGGATTTTAAATTTCAAAATCCAAAATAATAATAATATGATTATTATAATATTGGGAAAATGATATAATAATAAAGTCTTAAGAAAGATTCTTAAGATTTATTATCCAATTATTATTTATATCTTTAAATATGATTTAAGGATTAAAATAATAAATATGATTATAATAAAATGGTTGTTGATGGTTGTTTGAACCACTTAACATATCTTATTATTTTCAAAGTCAAAAGTTAGTAAATACTAAAAATTTGATTTTATTTAAATATTACTAAAGGTTGATTATTTTATGCTAAAATGTTTAGTATAAATATGTGCAAAATGGTTTTTGCATTTAGTGAAGTTTTGATCATAAAATTTCTAAGTGTTAGAAAGAAGAAGAAAGTGTTCTTCATAAAATTCAAGAAAGAGTTCTTGAAAATTCCCAAACAAAATATTCCTATACAAGAAAACCGAGTCTTTTCTACTAGCGAAGGAAAGTCGTCGGAACCGGGCTTCATAGGGTGGATACGTTTAGAGGGAAGACACTTGGATTCCTCTAGCGAGTAACCTCAAGTTGTTGAAGTTACAACCGGGAACCGATTCCCTCATCCATCATCAATTGTGAAGGAGTTCAAGATATTCGGTAAATAATTTTACTAGTATTTACCTTATAGTAACAAATCAAAATTTGTATATGATGCATGTTTTAAAGATGACGATCAGTTAATTCGCAATTAGTATGTACGGGTATTGTATTTATATGATAAATACTTAATTTTAAAATTTTAAATTCCGCTGCAAACAGCCCGTACGGTACTAGCGAACCCAACAGACCTATCATATGAAGTTGAAGTTCCCTGTGAGAGATCGAGTGGGAGAGGCTCGAGGGGATTAGAAGCTGTCGAGAACCTGTTACCAGATCGCGGTCAAAACCAATCAACGTGCTGAGACCAAGGAAGGCAAGAAACCAATGACGAGCGAAAAGAGGCCGAGAAGGAGTGACCTCGAGCCCCACGGAGAATTGATGGAGATTCAAATTGGAGAGTCAGAAGACCAAACCACAAAAGTCGGGAGAGAATTGGAGGATGAGTTGCGAGAGCAGTTGGTTGGGTTGCTAAAAGAATTCAGGGACATATTCGCTTTCTCTCCCGAAGAGTTAACGAGAATCGACCCGGAGGTTATGGAGCATAAACTCAATGTCGACCCCCTCAGAAAACCCGTAAAGCAGCGACTCAGGCAGCACGGCGTTGAAATCGAGAAAGCCATCGAAGTCGAGGTGGACAAATTACTGAAGGCCAAACATATCAAGGAAATCCAATTCCCCGAATGGATATCTAACACAGTAATGGTGAGGAAGGCATTGAACAAATGGCGCATGTGCATCGACTTTCGTGACCTAAACCTGGCGTGCCCTAAAGATCATTATCCTCTTCCGAGAATTGACCAGCTAGTCGACTCCACGGCTGGTTGCGAGTTGCTGAGCATGATGGACGCATCTTAGGGATACCATCAAATCCCTCTGGCTCCGGAAGATCAGAGTAAAGTGAGTTTCGTGACGAGTAAGGGGACATACTGTTACGTTGTCATGCCCTTTGGCCTAAAAAATGCAGGAGCAATCTACCAGCGACTGATGGATCGAATGTTCAAACCCCAGATCGGTCGGAACATGAAGGTGTACGTTGACGATATCCTGGTAAAGAGAAAATCCTCGACTTCACACCCAGACGACTTAAGGGAAACCTTCAGCACCCTTAGGATGTTTGGGATGAAGTTGAACCCGAGCAAATGTGAAACACTAGAGAAGTCCAAGTGCTGACGGGAAGGATTGCAGGACGATTTTTGGGATATGTTGTCACAGAACGAGGAATCGAGGTAAACAGAGAGAAGGTGAAGGCCATACTCGACATGGCTCCACCGCGAAACATTAGAGAAGTCCAAGTGTTGACGGGAAGGATTGCAGGCTTGAGCACATTCATCGCTCGGGCGGCCGAGAAGAGTTTCCCTTTCTTCAAATTACTCAAGAAAAAGACGGTTTTCAAATGGAGTGACGAGGCACAGATGGCCTTCGAGAAATTGAAAGAGTTCCTGGGCGAACTGCCCTTGCTGACCAAACCAGAACCAGGTGACGAGTTGATTCTATATATCTCAGTGGGAGAATTCGCTTTGAGTTCGGTGTTGCTGCAGGAAGACGGAAGTTCCCAATAGCCTATTTATTACACAAGTCGAGTACTTCAAGGTGCGGAGACGAGATATCCGGAAGTCGAGAAAGCCGCCCTGACACTAGTTATAACAGCCAGAAAGCTGAGGCCTTATTTTTTTAATCATGTGATTGTGGTAAGAACGAACTTTCAGTTGGGAGAAACACTGGGTCGACCTACAGTCTCAGGCCGACTCGTAAAGTGGGCAGTCGAGCTGAGCGAATACTCCATCAAGTACGAGCTGAGGCGAGCCATTAAAGCCCAGGCTCTAGCTGATTTCATTTAAGAAGGAACCAAAGGAGAAGAAAAAAGATGGACGATGCATGTTGACGGATCCTTGGCCACAAAAGGATCTGGTTTGGGAGTCGTCCTCGTATCCCCCGAGGGCGAGCAGCTCGACTTCGCGATTAGAATGGGGTTCAAAGCCTCAAACAATGAAGCTGAGTACGAGGCACTTATCAAGGGGATACGCTTGGCAATTGGTGGCGACGCAACAGAAATCGCAGCACATTCCGCCTCGCAACTCGTCGTCGGGCAAGTATTGGGAAATTGCGAAGTTAAGGAAGACAGAATGCTGAAATATGTCGAGGAAATCCAGAGCCTCATACAGGGGTTGGAAAAGTTCGAGTTGACGCAAGTCCCGCGAGAAGAGAACAGACGAGCCAACTGGCTCGCGAGAATTGCAAGCTCAAACGAAGGAAAGGTGGGAACTCACATCACTACGATGTATCTCGAGGGAAGTGTGTTGAGCGAAACTATGGAAATTGATGAGAATGACGACTGGAGGAAGCCTATTCGCGAACTCTTGCAGGGTCGAGTCCCTACAGGAGACAAACAAAAAGCGAAAAAGATAGCCCGGTATCTTAGCAAGTATTTTGAAGTCGACGGGGTCCTATACAAGAAGTCGATAGTCGGACCTCATTTGAGATGTGTTTCCGAAGAAGAGGGAGTTCATGTTCTAAGAGAAATCCATGAAGGATGCTGCGGAGCACACGTCGGGTCTCGAGCCTTAACTGGCAAAGCTCTGCGAGCAGGCTACTATTGGCCCAAAATTCGAGCGGCGGCCGAGGAGTTAGTCCAGAAGTGCGAGAAATGCCAGCATCATGGCCAAATCACTCATGTTCCAGCTGAATATATGACGACAATCAACTCTCCGATTCCCTTCGCACAATGGGGAATCGACTTAGTAGGCCCATTGCCGATGGGGACGGGACAAAGAAAATTTCTGGTGGTCGCAGTCGACTATTTCAGCAAGTGGGTCGAGGCGGAACCCTTAGCACGAATTACTGAGGAAAAGATGATACAATTCTTGTTCAACAATATCTGCTGTCGATTTGGAATTCCAAAAGGGTTAATTTCGGATAACGGAACGCAATTCCAGGGAAAACGAATCCAAGCATGGTGCCTCGACATGGGAATAAAACATAGATTCGCGTCAGTCGCGCACCCACCGGCGAATGGGCAAGTTGAAGTGACTAATCGAACTATCCTCCAAGGATTGGAGAAGCGACTGAAAAAAGCGTCGGGAGCCTGGGTCGACGAGTTGACAACAGTCCTAAGGGCTTATAGGACGACTCCAAGAAGTTCGACGGGACAATCCCCATTTCACATGGTCTATGGGATAGATGCATTATTGCCGATTGAAGTCGGCCTCGACTCCCACAGATCAAAGTTCTACGAAGAAAGGAGAAACGAGGAGATGATCGAAGAGGCCCTAGACCTAATCGAGGAAGGACGAAAAGAAGCCTGGGTACGGTCCGTCAAGTACAAACAGAAGATGCGAGCAGCCTTCGACAAGAAGGTCCGAACCAGACGATTTCAAGTGGGGGACCTCGTCCTCAAGCGGGCCGACGCTCTCAAACATGTCGGCAAGCTCGAAGCTAACTGGGAAGGGCCCTACACTATCACAAAGGTGCTCGAGAGGGGCGCATATGAACTCGAGGACGGAGAAGGTCGACAACTCCCGCGATCCTGGCACGTGATCCATCTCAAACGCTTTTACGCTTAAGGCAATATTTCGAATTACTTTTTGTACTGAACAATGTCTGAATTGAATTCAATGATGAAATCAATCTGTTTATGCTTCAATTATGTTTCTTACATTTACACGTCGACTTTAATATGATTGTATGAAAAATCGAATTTTTCAAAACGGCTATGAAGCCGACTAACTTTCCAACGATTATGAAATCAGTTAACACACAACTACGAAGTTGTAAACTCTCGAGCAGAATCTCGAGCAGGCTACGAAGCCTTCGACTACGAAGTCGACTAACACAACTACGAAGTTGTAAACTCTCGAGCAGAATCTCGAGCAGGCTACGAAGCCTTCGACTACGAAGTCGACTAACACAGCTACGAGGTTGTAAATTCTCGAGCGAAATCTCGAGCAGGCTACGAAGCCTTCGACTACGAAGTCGACTAACACAACTACGAAGTCGTAAACTCTCGAGTGGAATCTCGAGCAGACTACGAAGCCTTCGACTACGCAGTCGACTAACACAACCTTAACGATTGGAACCCTCAGGTGGAGTCTCGAGCCAATCACAAATACCACAATCAGGACATCGATACACCAATTATGCATGTAGGCGAAACGAGCAAACTCGAACAACCAACTTTAGTACACATCTAGACAACGACTATGAAAATATCACTCGACTTCGACCAGCTCGCAAGAAGGGTTGGGGAGAAGACGAGCTGAAAAACTTAACGTTTCACGGCTACGAAGCTATTTAAATTGTTGCTCGACTTCGACCAACTCGCAAGAAGGGTTGGGGAGAAGACGAGTTGAAAAACTTACGTTTCACAGCTATGAAGCTGTTCAAATTGTTGCTCGATGTTTGTACTATTTTTATTACGTTTTTCGTTATTGTTTTGTAATTCTTTTTCCCCTGTTTTAAGTCTTTTTGTTAGTTTTTAGTTAGTTTTGTGTTTTATTATGTATTTTGTTCCATTTTGGTTTTCTTTATGTTTTTCGTGTGTTTTTCCGGTTTTTCTTTGTTTTTGGTGTGCAGGTTGAAAGTCTCGTGAGGAGTCGATTATAGACCGGGCAATCATGGTGGACTTATTGGCTACACATAGGAAAAATCGGAATTTGATTTCTAGTTCGGATGAATCCGGACGGAACCAAAATGCGAAGCCGCGCAAGTTACCGACCCTTTTAAAAGTTGGAAATTCCAAAAAATTTGTATCCTGGGCAAAAGTGTGGTTTTAAAGCATCATTGAATACAGGGGTTTGTTAGCTACACGTAGGAAAAAACGGAGCTCAATTCCGAGTTCGGACGAGCCCAAAATGAGCCCGAGAAGCAGAGCTGCCCGAGACGTGCGCGAATGCGCGCGGAAAAATTCATTCTCGGATTTTGTCCGAAAATTCCAACCTTTCTCTCATTTTTCCTATCTTCTTTCACCTTTTCTTGCATTTCTCTTGGTGGATGAATTATTGTTGAACTTTGGTTGATGTTAGTTGATGTTAGTATGCTATTTATATCTATAAATAGCAACTTCATTCATCATCCAAACCATCTCCTAAAAATCCAAATTTATCACAATCCTTTAATCCTTCCATTATTTTCACTTAGTGTGTTTCTAGATTAGTTCTTGTGTTGAATTTTGGAGGTGTTCTCCAAGGCTTGTACTTGTTCCGGTTTGGCGTGTATTTATTCTCAGTTTGGAGCTTGTATCAACTTTATTCATCAACTTGGATTACATGTAAGTTTTCTTTCTTGTAATTATAATTTGCAATGAATTTTATGTTGAGTTTATTTTTGATATGAATAGCTAAATCATTAGCTAGGGGTAGGGAATAATTATTCCGGTTTAAGCTCGTTTATACGCATGATGATAATTCCATCTTGACGAGTTGTTTTAATCATGAATTAATAAATTAAACTTGGTAAATCTTTATAACCTAAGAGTGACACTTAGGTTAATTTTATGATATAATCAAAGAGTGACACTTTGATTTGTGCTTGATATTGATTTATTAAGTTAAAGTTTGTTAATTTTGTGAATTACAATTTGTAGAACCGAGAGGGAAGGAGTTGTAAAAAAATAATCTATTTCATAACCGAAAGGGGAGAAATTGATAGAACTTGGCTCGTTCAGAATGGACATGTTCGGAGACGTATTGTCTATGTGTTAATTGTTTCGTTAATTTGCTCGTTTATGTTTTTCCATATATTACGAGAGTTAGTATGGTTGAACTGCTAAATGAGTTAGTTAGTTGAACTACTTAACCGAGTTATTGATTATCGTTGAATGAGTGTAAAACCGGAAGTGATTTATTCCCGATTCCCTAGCTTCTTTATTATTGTATTGTTTATATTTTTAGGTAGATTATTATTGTTATTTCTTAGTTGATATTTTAGTTAATTATTATTCAATCCATTTTGATTAGAGTGTTTAGGATTTATTTTCATTATTTTCCGTAATCGACGTATAAGTTAATCGACATCAATATTAAATTCCGAACAGTCTTCCTCGAGAGATCGACCCGGGAAACGAATCATTTGATTCGGTGCTCGGTAAAAAGAAAATAATTTGTACACAACAAATTTGGCGCCGTTGCCGGGGAGGACGAGTAGGATATTTAGTTTTGGTGTTTGATTTTATTTTCTGTGTTTCTCTTGTTCTTGTGAATTTGATTAATTTCAGTGTTTCTCTTGATTTTTTTTTAAATAAATAAAAAAAAAAAAAAAAATTATATTCGTTTGAAAGTTTTTACGAGTAAAACGACTTTTTCGTTTGAAAGTATTTATGAGTAAAACAATTTTATCGTTTGAAAGCTTTTACGAGTAAAATGATAGTAAAAAAAAAAAAAAAAAATCTTTCTTTTTCGTGGCTACGTGTGGGTGTTCTGTTTTGTTGTGTAGGTATTATGAATTTCAATCGTGCTTTCCCATATCCGCACAACCAATCATGGGAGAACGAGCCGAGTTATCACACCGGGTACCACAACCAGTCATATTCATATTCTTCCGAGCAGTATTGTGATCCCTACACAGTCGAGCAAACTTATGAGTCCCAGCAGTTCAATGAGAAGCTCGACTGTATTTATGAAATTGCAACATCTCGGTTAGCTCAGGAAGAGGAGACCGCAACTCGGTGTGCACCTCTGAACCAATCACCTCCATACCACGATTCTTGGGACTATGATCAAACTTGGACATACTCCTACGAGCAGCAGTGGGATTCTTGGCCTATCGAGCAGTCACACGAGTCCCTCGAGGATTCCTCAGAATACAATGCAAAGCTCGACCAGGTTCTCGCTCTTTTAGCCTCCAAAGCGGCCCAAATGAGCAATATTAAGTCCCGAATCGAGAACTTAGTGGAGCGCGTGCAAGTCCTGGAGGATCGAGTTACCAATGTCTCTCCCCAAGTCGAATATCCCCACTTTATGCTTGATACTCAAGCCCGTATGATGAAGCAAATGTGTGAGGCAGAAGAAGAAGAAGATGATGAGCTCCACAAAAACGTTGATATCTCAGAGGAGGAAATCCATGGGTTTGATTCTCAAGTCACCCTTCCTTCCTCCAAGTTGGAGTATTCGTCTCCGAAGCCGTTGCACTGTGATACAAAGTGGGTAGGATCTAGTTCGATTTGCTCCACAGATAAGCTTATACTTCCGGAGGTTGACGACATAGCTCGAGTGAGAAAATCTTTGTGTTTAGAGTTGGGGATTGCTCGTACCCGTGCCTGTTTCATTCAGAACATAGCCACACAGATCCACTATACCTGTCGTCTTGCCACATTGCCCATTCTGCCGCTTCTCGAGAATACGAAGGTGTGGCACGACCGTCACTTTTTCTTGGACCCCGGCTGAGTTGTACAGGTTTCGTCAAGCTAATGACATTAAACAAGCGCTTCTTGGGAGGCAACCCAAGTGATTTACTGCTTTCTTATGTGTTTCGTTGATTTTTATTTTATAATGGGAGTTTTGGAGTTTTGTGATTTTCTTGCCAGGAGCGAGCTTGCAGGTTACGGCATAGACTGAGCTGAACGCCCAGGTTGAGCATGCGCGAATATTTCATATGGGAAGACTTACTCGACTTGATACATTTTCGGTTTGCACACACTTTTCTTTTATTTATTTATTTTTCTCTTATTTGTGTTCTTGTGTGTTTGATTTTTAGTTTATGTTTGTCGCATGAGTGCTTGTATGATTGTGTGTTCTTTCCTATGCTTTTTGGTCAAGCAATGAGGACATTGCTTTGTTTTAAGTGTGGGGGAGTAATCTCATAATTATGCATGCTTAGGCGTCATTTTAGGTGTGTGTTTGTGTCGATTTCCCCATATGAAGCTTAATGTTTGTTTCAAGTCAAAATGACTAAGTGATTAGTTTGGATTGTCGTTTGGTTTCATTGATAATTCTTATGCTCGATGTACTTGATGAATTTGACGGTTCCCTTAAAATTAAATGAAGATTTGTTGACAAAAATTGTTTTGTCCCTTGTTTATTCTCGATTGGTGATCTTGAAACAATCTTGTCTTATGTTCGATTATTGTTAACGTGTTATGCTATACACTTGTGTTACGTCTTGATTAAATTATGATGTTCATGTTATTATATTCATGATGTATCCTTGTGTTACCATCCCTTTAAAAAAAAAAAAAATTGTGAATAAGATGTGAGTTCGCAAGGAAGTACGAATTAGGCTCCTATTGTTTTGGTCCATTTTATGGAGTGAGATAATGAGCCCGGGAAACCGGTCTAGAAAACTCGAGGAAAACCCTCGAGGCTAAACCTAGATAATAATCATTCGGAAACCTTGTTTGGAAAAATGTAGCTCACGGAAAAAAAAAATAATAATAATAAATAAAATAAAATGAGCTCGTGAGAGTTGAAAGGATTAGACTCTGCTTGATCTGAATAATTTCACTCGAGATAGATATGGTCAATGAGTATGGGAAACCGGCCTAGGACACTCGGGGACAAACTCTGAGGGTAAACCTAGGTAATTATTGTCCTAACGACTCTCATTTGGAAAAAACGACTCATTAAATAGAAATAATAATAAAAAAAAAAAAAGGGAATTGGACTTTTGGGTTGGTTCTTAATGTTTCCTACATATTGAGTAAACCATTTATAGCTTTTTGCACGTGTATTTGTAAAAAGGAAGTTTGAATTAAGTAAATCATTTGTAGAATAACTTGGGACGAGTTTTTGTTTCGTCTCATTTTGTGGGGACCGTGTTTTCAAATTTGAGTTGAGTTTTATGGATAACCGGAGGAAGACGAGAGTTTCATTTTGCATGATTATTAACTTTGGACTTTTCGATCTTTCTTCTCGAATTGCTTGTTGTTTTGTTTGCTTGAGGACAAGCAAAGAGTTGAGTGTGGGGGAGTTGTTTGTACTATTTTTGTTACGTTTTTCGTTATTGTTTTGTAATTCTTTTTCCCCTGTTTTAAGTCTTTTTGTTAGTTTTTAGTTAGTTTTGTGTTTTATTATGTATTTTGTTCCATTTTGGTTTTCTTTATGTTTTTCGTGTGTTTTTCCGGTTTTTCTTTGTTTTTGGTGTGCAGGTTGAAAGTCTCGTGAGGAGTCGATTATAGACCGGGCAATCATGGTGGACTTATTGGCTACACATAGGAAAAATCGGAATTTGATTTCGAGTTCGGATGAATCCGGACGGAACCAAAATGCGAAGCCGCGCAAGTTACCGACCCTTTTAAAAGTTGGAAATTCCACAAAATTTGTATCCTGGGCAAAAGTATGGTTTTAAAGCATCATTGAATAGAGGGGTTTGTTAGCTACGCGTAGGAAAAAACGGAACTCAATTCCGAGTTCGGACGAGCCCAAAATGAGCCCGAGAAGCAGAGCTGCCCGAGACGTGCGCGAATGCGCGCGGAAAAATTCATTCTCGGATTTTGTCCGAAAATTCCAACCTTTCTCTCATTTTTCCTATCTTCTTTCACCTTTTCTTTCATTTCTCTTGGTGGATGAATTATTGTTGAACTTTGGTTGATGTTAGTTGATGTTAGTATGCTATTTATATCTATAAATAGCAACTTCATTCATCATCCAAACCATCTCCTAAAAATCCAAATTTATCACAATCCTTTAATCCTTCCATTATTTTCACTTAGTGTGTTTCTAGATTAGTTCTTGTGTTGAATTTTGGAGGTGTTCTCCAAGGCTTGTACTTGTTCCGGTTTGGCGTGTATTTATTCTCAGTTTGGAGTTTGTATCAACTTTATTCATCAACTTGGATTACATGTAAGTTTTCTTTCTTGTAATTATAATTTGCAATGAATTTTATGTTGAGTTTATTTTTGATATGAATAGCTAAATCATTAGCTAGGGGTAGGGAATAATTATTCCGGTTTAAGCTCGTTTATACGCATGATGATAATTCCATCTTGACGAGTTGTTTTAATCATGAATTAATAAATTAAACTTGGTAAATCTTTATAACCTAAGAGTGACACTTAGGTTAATTTTATGATATAATCAAAGAGTGACACTTTGATTTGTGCTTGATATTGATTTATTAAGTTAAAGTTTGTTAATTTTGTGAATTACAATTTGTAGAACCGAGAGGGAAGGAGTTGTAAAAAATAATCTATTTCATAACCGAAAGGGGAGAATTTGATAGAACTTGGCTCGTTCAGAATGGACATGTTCGGAGACGTATTGTCTATGTGTTAATTGTTTCGTTAATTTGCTCGTTTATGTTTTTCCATATATTACGAGAGTTAGTATGGTTGAACTGCTAAATGAGTTAGTTAGTTGAACTACTTAACCGAGTTATTGATTGTCGTTGAATGAGTGTAAAACCGGAAGTGATTATTCCCGATTCCCTAGCTTCTTTATTATTGTATTGTTTATATTTTTAGGTAGATTATTATTGTTATTTCTTAGTTGATATTTTAGTTAATTATTATTCAATCCATTTTGATTAGAGTGTTTAGGATTTATTTTCATTATTTTCCGTAATAGACGTATAAGTTAATCGACATCAATATTAAATTCCGAACAGTCTTCCTCGAGAGATCGACCCGGGAAACGAATCATTTGATTCGGTGCTCGGTAAAAAGAAAATAATTTGTACACAACACTCGACTTCGACCAGCTCGCAAGAAGGTTTGGGGAGAAGACGAGTTGAAAAACTTACGTTTCACAGCTACGAAGCTGTTCAAATTGTTGCTCGACTTCGACCAGCTCGCAAGAAGGGTTGGGGAGAAGACGAGTTGAAAAACTTAACGTTTCATGGCTACGAACCTGTTCAAATTGTTGCTCGACTTCGACCAGCTCGCAAGAAGGGTTGGGGAGAAGACGAGTTGAAAAACTTACGTTTCACAGCTACGAAGCTGTTCAAATTGTTGCTCGACTTCGACCAGCTTGCAAGAAGGGTTGGGGAGAAGACGAGTTGAAAAACTTAACGTTTCATGGCTACGAACCTGTTCAAATTGTTGCTCGACTTCGACCAGCTCGCAAGAAGGGTTGGGGAGAAGACGAGTTGAAAAACTTACGTTTCACAGCTACGAAGCTGTTCAAATTGTTGCTCGACTTCGACCAGCTCGCAAGAAGGGTTGGGGAGAAGACGAGTTGAAAAACTTACGTTTCACAGCTAAGAAGCTGTTCAAATTGTTGCTCGACTTCGACCAGCTCGCAAGAAGGGTTGGGGAGAAGACGAGCTGAAAAACTTAACGTTTCACAGCTACGAAGCTGTTCAAGTTGTTGCTCGACATCGACCAGCTCGCAAGAAGGGTTGGGGAGAAGACGAGCTGAAAAACTTAACGTTTCACAGCTATGAAGCTGCTAAAATCCTAGCTCAACTTCGACCAGCTCGCAAAAAGGGTTGGGGAGAAGACATACGGGAAATAACAGTAGCAAGATAACTTGAAATACAATTCACACGAACAGTAAAGGGGAAAAGAAGTTATATTGATCACAGCAAATTCGATTACACTAGAAGTCGTCTCGACCTTTACAAAACTCGAAAATAGGTCGAGAACGACGGAACAAAAAAAAACAACAACAACCAACATTGGCACAGCCCTAAAATGGACAAACATGTCTAAGAGTCGGCATCCGACTTCTCAGCAGTGTTGTCCCCACCTTCCATTACAACGGTAGCAGACTTCTCGGGATTCTCTTCCTCGGCATCCTTGTCGACAAGCGGCTCAGTCCCCTGCCTCTCGTCCCCTTCCTCGTGATCAACCCCCTCAGGCCTGACTAATTCGGTCGAACCAGCCAGAGGGGCAACGGGGACTTCGAGCTGTGAACTTAGGCCAGCCTTGCGAATGGCCCAAGCCTCGAGTCCCGTCCACCACGGGTAGTCATCAGGAAGGGACGAGTCGCCTTCGTAGCCCTCGGGGTCAGGAAGCGTCTTTTTAACCGCCTCGCGGTCGAGCTTCCCGGCAAAGTCAGACCCCTCTACCACCGCCGCCCACGCATCAAAAGCAAAGTCGAAATACTGGGCGACGGCAGGGCAAAGTTTGTCGAGGAAGGCAGGGGAATTGCAGAAGGCCTTCACGACCTCTTGGCGATAGGTCTCGAGAAAGATGGCGCCCATCGGGGATTTCAAAAATGTCTTGCGCCCCTCCTTGATGCCGCTCTCCCTCTCAACCATAGCCTCGTCACGAGACTTGTCGAGGTCGGCCTTGAGCTTGTAGTTCAGGTGCCAGAAAACGGCCTTATTGGCCTTCAGCTTGTTGACCAGGGCCTTCGAGGCCTCTAGGTCTTCTTTCAGCGCCTCGATTTCCTGGCGCTGAGCTTCGCATTTGTCCTCGAGGGACTTAGTGGAGGCAAGAGGAGCCTTGCTCGTCTCCTCGAAGCATGGGAGCGCCGCGGCCAGGAATTGCGAAAGAACATGGAAAACAAATGAGATTAGATGAACCAAGTTTAAAAGAAGCATGCAAAAACAAAGTCGATTGAAGGGTAGGAAAAATACCCAGGCGAGACACTGAACAGCGTAGTTGGAGCGTTCGTACAGGTTCCCCTCGACTCACTCCTTGTCGACTTCGGGGATGAGGGAATTGAAGTACTTGGCCACATGGTACGGCTCCAGATGATTCCAGAGCCGAGAGGGTATCTTGACCGTCACATCCTTGACGGTGATGGGGGAAGGGGCCTTCTTCTCGACCGCCTTTCCCTTACCCTTGTCGACCTTGCGGCGCTTAAGGTTGTCAGGAATAAGGATGGCGGCCCGATCGTCTTGGGCCCTCTTGCGAGAAGAGGAGCCTGACGACTTATGTTGTGAAGCACCAGGGTTCTCGACCCTAGATTTTTTGGCAGCTGTCGTCTCGACAGCAGCAGCAACGGGCCTCGACCCAGACCGCCTGAGGGTCGAGAGGGAGGAACAGGACCACCTGCCAGTTGGCTGGACGATTGGCCCTTCTTGAGCTCGAAGCGTTTGAGCACTTTAACTGAAATAATAGAAGAGAAGTTAGCATGTGAAGAATACTTAGCAGTCATGATGCGAATAATCAAAACTCACAAACAGTTGCACAAAGAGGAACAATAACAGCTTACGAGGGTCATCGAGACGAGGAAGGTCCTCGTAAAAGACGATTCGGGCGTGATTGACCAATTCACGGTCCTTTATTAACTGACGAGCACTATACGTATGCTTATTGAGCTCCGCCAGCAGAGTAGCGAACTCGTCAGAGTGGGGCCGTTTATTTTGTTTCACTTTCGAGGTGATCCATTTATTCTCGTAAGGATACATACCGGCGGCAGGACGAATGAAGACGTACTTCGACTTCCACTCAGTCACGTTCGACGAAAGATCGTCGAGGAAAGTGACGCCGGCACGACGACCCAGATAATGGGCGCCTTTGGAAAGACGATAACCGTAGCAGTAAAAGAAAAACTCGGGAGAAAAGAATTTGAGTATTACTCGGGAAACGACTATGAAAGCTATCATGATGCGAATAGCATTTGGGGAAAATTGATTGATGGGAATATTGTACAAATTGTTAATTAATATTAGCTCGTCTTGGATAGGAAAGCGAAGGCCAAAGATGACTTGGTCTATAAAAAAACGTATGACAGCCGGGGGGAGGATGAGCGAAATCGTCGTTAGGACCAGGGGCGACTAACTCCCAATCTGAGGGAAGCCCACTGAACTTTCTGAAGCCCTCGACTTCGACTGCAGAGGCATAACAAAATGGATTTAGAACAGCAAACCTAGCCAAGGGACAAGCTATTGATACAATATTTTGAGAGTCGAGAAGAGGAGCAATTATTGGTACAGATACAGGGCTCGTTCTGTAAATAGGGATATCTAAGAACCTAAGAGGAATACCTCGAGGAATAAGGTCGAGACGAGGAAGATCTCCTCGAGGAGGGCTCTTCACAATATCGACTAAGCCGCCCTCCAAAAGCGCTTGGTCATGTTGCTCCCAGTCGGCGGAGGAAGCAGTGGCGAGAGGGAGAGAAGACGAGAAGACAGCGAAACCATCTAATAGCCGGTCACCTCGACGGAATCAGAACTGAAACCCTCGTCGACAAGATGGGTATAGTCGTTGATCTGCTGACCGAGGGAGCCAGATAGAGGAGACGAGTCGGAAGCTAAAGAAAGAAAAAGAAGGAGAAGGTCGAAGTTAGTAAAGTCACGAGTTAAGGCTTACAGGAGCGAATCAAGTCGACTCGCAAGGATCGACAGAGGATAAAAGAACAAAAAAGGGGCAATCGCTATTGATAGCTCGGCTTAAATAAGTCAGTAAGTCAACCCTAGTCGACTCGACATGGGAAAACCGAGGAGGGAAGACTACTAAGTCGACGAAGAGTCGGCTCAGCGATAGGTGAATATCGGCTGCACATCGGCAGCCGACGACTGGCAAATAACAACAAACCCAAGCGAAATATGCACAACTCAAGATCCAACACAGAACCCATAGAACACCCTCGGAAAATATGAAGAACATATATGAACTTCAAAAGTTCTGAGAACCCAGAAAAAATCAAAGAAAAGAAAAAACAGACGGAAGATGGAGAGATAAGAGAATAGCGAACTTACACATGATGGCTTGGTAGATTGGAACCTTGAATGAACTTGGAGTTGCCGGAAGTGAAGAACGCCGGAGAGGCCGAAGTGCGAAAGTTGTCGGGAGAAATTTCAGAGAGCAAGAAGTTCGAGAATGCGAAAAGTAACCTCTTGAGAAGAGGAGGCATATTTATAGGCAGAGAAAACTAACGATGACCGTTGGATCAAAGAGAGAACCGACGATCCTGATGGAGCACGGAATTCGAAGGGCCGGCGGTTGAAGTGACGCACGTCGCTTCAACATTATTGAGATTCAAAATTTGAAATGGGCCTGTCAGAATGTCAGACTTATCCGAAAAAGCAATCATGAGATTGAAGTGCGTCATAACTGATTGACGAAGACGAGTTATCGAAGAAGGCCAAGACGAACGAGCATTGTAGGAAGACAGCACAACTACACATCACCAAATTTACTCTTAGGCAGTCGACTGCCTAGAGTAATTTTTAGGGGGGGACTAGATGATATAGCCACATAAGGATAACCCGGTCCAGAAGCTCCTTACTTGACCGGTGAGCCGCTCGAATAACTCGCATGTCGACATGGCTCCGTTGACATGCTCAAATCGACTCTCTGAAAGACGATTCTACCAAGAGCAGCTGAGAAGAAATAGAAATGGCGCTAGTCGACTCACGCAAGTCGACTTTAGTTTATCGACTTTTACTAGTCGACATCATCGGAAGAAGAGCAACAAGAGCATAACACCCGAGCATCCCGACATCTTAAGTCGACTTCCAGTAGTCGACTCAACTAAGGCGACCCTCTTGAGACGACTTCACCTCATAGAGTTAGCCAAGCGTAGCCTCCGAAACCGCATATACTCATAAGTCGACCTCTTAACTCTCGAGGTCGACTCTATACATCTCGAGGATCAAAACAGTGAAGACGATTCACCATACTTAAAAACATATCCGAAGCCTACACATTACAAAGGATAAGAAGGAATCTGGCGATGTCTCAGAAACAAGGGGAGACGAATCGACCAGGGCATTTTGGACCTTCTAGGTCCACCGACTTGGGCATTCTGGGTACTTCAGGTAAATATTCATTCCTATATAAAGGAGGTGAGGTAACCCTAAAACCCTAACTCTCATTCACTCCAATTCTCCCCCATAGCTGCTGTGCAGCCTCCCTTCATCACTCTTATACTGACTTGAGCGTCGGAGGCTCGACGCCGGAAACACCTCCAGCGTTGAGTTTTTGCAGGAATCTCGCGGTCTAGCAACGATTGGGAAGCGGTTCAAGCAGATCTGAGCTCACAACAACCGGTTTACTCCAGATATGGAAGTAGACCCATCAGAGGAATCTCGCGGTCTAGCAACGATTGGGAAGCGGTTCAAGCAGATCTGAGCTCACAACAACCGGTTTACTCCAGATCTGGAAGTAGACCCATCAATTTCAAAACAGACTCAAAGCAAGTTCTGATCAACAAAGATTTCGACCAATATCTCTCAAGAAACAACATAAGGCTCAAACCTCGCAAAAGGGTAAATAAATGTCCAACAAAACGACACATCGAGTTCATCAAAATATACTGGTCATGATCATCATCACATCTCCTCAACATCATCAACAATCATCAACAAATCTCAAAATTCACCATAATCCATACTAAAAAACACACAGCTGACTCAAGATAAGACATTCAAACAAAAACAAAAGATGAAAAACACCCTAACAAAACTAGACCTGGTCAACCATATAGACACATAATCATGTAAAAACTCCCCCACACTTAAAACTGAACAATGTCCCCATTGTCGATCATCGATGCTAGGAAAGTTTGTCCACATAATCAACCAATCTCAAAAGACAGAAAAACTAAACCAAAAACAAAAATAAAGAGGAGGGAAAAGATATAAACGTACAGGGCACAGTGACTAAACTAGTCACTATGAATCCGGTGGTGCGGGTGGAGGGTGGAGGTAGTCAGGTCCCGAACAGCGGTGGGCCTCCATCAGCTCAAATCTCTCGCCCCATTGGGATCGGGGCAACTCTCTGGAACTCGGCTGGGGTGGTGTAGTGTGGCGGTCAGTACGGCATACTTTCTCAACACAAGCTCGATCCTGTAACGACCTCTTCGCGCAAGCTCTCTCACACGTTTCATCAACAATCTGCTCTATCGCCCAAATGGACATCCATTTTTCCACCAAATTCGTCTGCGGCTCAGTCTGGGTCTCACGAACAGAAATGGTCACTGCCATGCTCGCCGTCCATTTCCTCACATCGATAACAGTACCAGTCGTCGCCATGAATGGTCGTCCAAGGAGAATGGAGTGCTGCTTCACATTCTCTTCCACGTTCCCCACATCGAGCACTACGAAGTCCACGGGGATTATCAACTTTCCTACTCGTACGAGCACATCCTCCACAACCCCTTCTGGTCGACGGTATGAGCGATCAGCCAGCTGTAGGCGCATGCCGGTGGGCTTCAAGTTTCCTAGCCCGAGTCGATGGTAAACTGCAAGTGGCATGAGGTTGATGCCTGCTCCAAGATCAAGCAATCCCGATGTCTCTTCCCCATTTCTGAAGGCCATAGTGATCACAAAGCCTCCGAGATCCTTTTCTTTTTTCTGCAAGTCATGCTGGAAGATACTCGCCGCCTCACAGATAATCACCTCCTCACCACTCTCAAACCTCTTCTTGTTCGTGGCCACTTCCTTGAAGAATAGTGCATAAGCCGGAACTTTCTTCAACACATCGGGAGGAGATAAGTCAATGTTGGCCTTGGCCAACATCGCATGAAGGTCCTGAATCATAGTGCGATCCTTCTCCGCCAATAGTCGGCTTGGGAAAGGAATTTTCGGTCTGTAGGGGGTCGGTGATCTGTGTTGGGTAGGCTCGGGTGGTGGTGTCACTGGAGCCTCTTCTTTCAACTCTTGCTTCTTCGGACCCTCATTCCCCTCTTTCTCCACTTGGGCATCTGCCTTCTCCTCTGGCTCGGGCATCAGCACTGTAACTGCATTCACATGCTCTGGCTGACTTGACAATTTTTCTTACTCAGTTCGGTTTTGATACCTCCAACACGTGTAGCCAATTGCCCCATTTGCATCTCGAGGCGCTTAATGGAGGCTTCATTGTTCATGGTCCATCTCTCGTTGTTTGCCAAAAACTGGAGGATCTTATCTAGCTTCTCATCTGAGTTCGGCGGACTCTGTTCGGCTCCCTGGGTTGGTGCTGACAGCCTTAACATTCCCCTAGGTTACTGCTGATGGGGGACAAAGTTAGGTTGAGGCGGCTGCTGGGAGTTGTTGTTAGACCAGGAGAAGCTTGGGTGGTTTCTCCACCCGGGGTTGTACGTGTTCGAGTACGGATCATTTTCGGGCCGATTTTGATATCCTTGCACAGCATTTACCTCAGCTCCTTGCCCTCCATAATTTGGCTCGAGAGCCGTAGGTGATGGGTCTACTTCCAGATCTGGAGTAAACCAGTTGTTGTGAGCTCAGATCTGCTTGAACTGCTTCCCAATCGTTGCTAGACCGCGAGATTCCTCTGATGGGTCTACTTCCAGATTTGGAGTAAACCGGTTGTTGTGAGCTCAGATCTGCTTGAACCGCTTCCCAATCATTGCTAGACCGCGAGATTCCTGCAAAAACTCAACGCCGAAGGTGTTTCCGGCGTAGAGCCTCCGACGCTCAAGTCAGTATGAGAGTGATGAAGGGAGGCTGGGCAGCAGCTATGGGGGAGAATGAGAGTGAATGAGAGTTAGGGTTTTAGGGTTACCTCACCTCCTTTATATAGCAGTGAATATTTACCTGAAGTACCCAGAATGCCCAAGTCGGTGGACCTAGAAGGTCCAAAATGCCCTGGTCGATTTGTCTCCCCTTGTTGCTGAGTCATCGCCAGATTCCTTCTTATCCTTTGTAATGTGTAGGCTTCGGATATGTTTTAAGTATGGTGAATCGTCTTCACTGTTTTGATCCTCGAGATGTATAGAGTCGACCTCGAGAGTTAAGAGGTCGACTTATGAGTATATGCGGTTTCGGAGGCTACGCTTGGCTAACTCTCTGAGGTGAAGTCGTCTCAAGGGGGTCGCCTTAGTTGAGTCGACTACTGGAAGTCGACTTAAGATGTCGGGATGCTCGGGTGTTATGCTCTTGTTGCTCTTCTTCCGATGATGTCGACTAGTAAAAGTCGATAAACTAAAGTCGACTTGCGTGAGTCGACTAGCGCCATTTCTATTTCTTCTCGGCTGCTCCTGGTAGAATCGTCTTTCAGAGAGTCGATTTGAGCATGTCGACGGAGCCATGTCGACATGCGAGTTATTCGAGCGGCTTACCGGTCGAGTAAGGAGCTTCTGGACCGGGTTATCTTTATGTGGCTATATCAGAAATGAAGTGATTGAAATAGTGACTTGTGATGATGATTGAGGCATTTCTTTGACATAGCTAGTTTTAGCCTTTTTTATTGACCCTTGAACTTATATTTTCACTAGTAGCCCGTTGAGCCGTGAATCGCATTTCTTGTCAACCGATTCAAATGAATTAATTGAGATTTGACAGTATACCTGATATGATGACGGAGCTTTCTAATATGTGTTTGGAGAAGGTTGAGAACTTGTTGAGTTGATTTTTGAGTACTACAAATAAAAAAAGAAAAAAAAAATGGAACTCACAAGACGGACTAAAAGGATTCTACTCCGCTTACTTGTAGAATTTTTCACGAGTAATGAGTATTGGGAAACCACTCTAGGAAACTTGGATGACCTCCAATGTTTAAATCTAGAGAATTTCGTCCTTACGTCTCAGTCTTGTTAGGAAAAAGCATACTCCCTTAAAAAAAGAAAAAAAAGAAAAACAAAGGAAGTCGAGTACTTAATTTGCATTTCATCTTGAGCGTTTATGAGTGTTGCATGGAGTTTTGATGGGAATGATTGGAGCGTATCCACTTCATATTTATGCAAGAAACTGAGTGAGGCATATATGTATTATACTTCCATGCTTGAGAGTTTGTCTTTTCATGGCGTTGCATTCGAGTTGTACATTGATTAATTTGAGACTTGTCTTATTTTTTACTGTTATCCATGCTTGTTTGCTTGTTTTCGTTTCTTTTCGTGTCTTTTTGTTCGGGACGAACAAAGGTTTAAGTGTGGGGGAGTTGTTTGTCCCACTTTTGTTGCGTTTTTTTGTCATTATTTTTCTTTTCTTTTTTTCCCCATATTAGGTCTTTTAGTTGGTTTTTAGTTCGTTTTGTAGTCTATTTCGTGGTTTGCCTTTTTTTTAGTCTTTTGTGTGTTTTCCGTGTATTTTTTCGGTTTTTCTTTGTTTCTGGTGTGTAGGTCGGAAGCCTCGGGAGGATCGGATTTCAGGTGAAAGTTAGTCGGGCAAGCTTAGTCAAATAGAGCAGTTCGTTGGGAACACACAGGAAAAAGCGGAATCGAATTCCGAGTTGAAACGAACCCAAACGGACCCGAGAAGCAAAGTCCAACAGGCTACTAGAGCCTTAGCGCCGCTAAGGCAGTTAGGCTAGCAGCGTTTTCATTCTTAAGCAGCATCTACCTCGAACAGCTAACATGCCTTAGCGGCGCTAAGGTCTGTTTTACAGCGCCTGCGATTTTTGGGGATTTTGAATTGGAGATGTTTTAAGTTCGAACCTAGGGCATTTGTTAGGGGGTTCTGAGACCTTGTAACTCGTTTTTCTCCATCTCAAAACATAATTCTCTCATCTTTTCTCTTAGATTTGATCTTGGATAGTGAAAACTCCAAGATTTTACCTTTGGATTTGGATTGCTCGTTGTTTTTCGACATTGGATTTGTTATTAATCGTAAGCTTCTCTTTCATTTCATTGATGAATGTTATGGCTTTGCTTGATATGAATGTTGATGTTGAATTTGTGATGAGTAGCTAAATCATTATGCTAGGATTAGGGGATTAATGATTTGATTTCGATTGTGATTGTCGAGTTCGTTGATTGTTCTTCTTATGCGAGTTGATCTTTTAAAAGGGTTTTTCAATTGTCGTACATGAATATTAAGGATTGTTGAAGGGTGACACTTCAACTTCCAATTGATTTTCAATTGAGTTCGATTTATTCTTGCATGATGTTGGGTATTCTAATGGATTAGTCGGTTAATCACCTTCTATTATATATTAATCAACTCTTGGAACCGAAAGGGGAGGAGTCGGTCGAAATAGGCTCGTATAAGCTAGGCTTGTTCGTAACTGTATTGCCTAGGTGTTAAATGACTTGTTAATTTGTTGTTCAAGTTTGTCCTCTTGTTACGAAGAGTTATTGAGGATGAGTACTTGAATGAGCAGGTTATTCAAATCACTTAACCGAACAATCACTTGCCTGATAATTGCATATCAAATCAAGACTCTTATTCCCGATTCCTTAGCTACCTTATTCTAGTTGATTGATTGTTTTTACTCTGCTTTCTGAATTTGCGATTTTATCTTCGGAGTTGTTAAATAAAAATCAAGCCAAAAATCTGAGTTAGAATGTTTAGAAATTTTGTTTCTCTTTTTGTGGTTGAATAAACGTGCAAAGTAATCCGGCTACCTTCCTCGAGAGACACGACCCGGTGTTCGAATATTTCAATTCTACTCCGGTAAAAATTACTACAACAGGTTGTTTAATATCTTACGGGTTAAGAGAACGCAGTAATAACCGAGGCCTAGTTCGGTTACGGCGATCAGTATAAACAAACTTCTCCTATCTGGGATCATGTTCAATGCATAAATGTACTAGTGCAACTAATCAGTCAAGACCAACTTTACCGTTAATACTACAATCATTCGGATGGGGTGTTCATTTCCATCTAGGTTGTAAACCACAATTCTTGTTTCGCAAGTAACTGATAGAATGATCTTCTGTTCGCCCGATGACGACCCATTCTATCTAAGTGCAAAACAAACAGAAATTAGAAATTGTTTAATCTAACATGATTCTCATTCATAAAGGGCAAAAGTGTAATATCATCCAAAGCCAAGCTTTTAGTATATAACACTAACATCTCTAAGTTCTAACATAATAGTAATAAATTAATCAATTCTAATATATAGTTGTTGGTGAATCGACTTCACCTGGGCTACTTCAACTCGAACGGCCTCCGTACATGCAAGAACCCAACGCCTCGGCGACGAGCCTCCGATGCCTAAGTCAGCTCTCGCTAAAATGAGAGTGCAGTAATGAATATAGGGAGAATGAGTTAATGAGATACCTTAACCCCATTTTATAAGGGGAGTGTACCTTAGGGCCCAAGTTGGGCTTGACCAATACCATCATGCCACATGTCTTAGGCCATGTGTAGGCTTATTCTCCAATATATTCCTTTTATCCATTAAAATCGGTCTAGTATAATATCCCATATCACCGTAAGTGTACGAGTAATTTATGATACTCAGGGGTGTGTATTCTTTTAAGATTCTAAAAGACTTTTTAGGATTTTACTAATAATAGGATTTACAATTCTCATTGATTTTGTAGGATTTATTAGAAATCCCCAAGAATGACATGTGGTATTATTTAGGAATAATAACATCCCATATCACCGTAAGTATACAAGTAATTTATAATACTCAGGGGTGTGTATTCTTTTAAGATTCTAAAAGATTTTTTAGGATTTTATTAAGAATAGGATTTACATTTCTCATTGATTTTGTAGGATTTATTAGAAATCCCCAAGAATAACATGTGGTATTATTTAGGACTTCTATAGATTTCTTAAGACTTTTCAAGAGTTTTGTAGACTTTTTATTTTGATTGAATAAACATCAACATTAATATATAAATATACCATTGTGAGAACTTGTGAGAAAATTGGTACATGAAAGAAAATAAAAATCAATTTGAACAAGGAGCAATGTGAATTTTTTATTTTCTTTTTTTTTTTTTGTTTATTTATTTTTTTGTACAAAAATAGTTCAATTTGTTATAATTTTTTATTCTATTCAATAAACATACAATGCATATATTTTTGGCCTAATTGTCGGTAATATCACGACCTTGCAACTTTTTGCCGTTTTAACCAAACTTTTGGAATTTAGCAAACATAACACCATTTTGACTATTTTTACTTTTGGAATTTAGCAAACATAACACCACTTTGACTATTTTTTGGCAATTCAAATCACCGAGCCCAATTTCGGGCTTTGTCTGCTGACGTGACTCATGACATAGCGATTTCTGTTGACATGATAATTTTATGCTGACGTGGCTGCTGGCATGGAAATTTTATGTTGACGTGGCGGTAAAAAATTTAAGCAATGCTAGGGTTAGAACTTGGGACCTCCAAGTTGTAAGGTAGCAATATTACCACCACACAAAACCAAATTGTATGTTTAATTTGATAACGGTTAATATATATACCGCTACGTATGAATAAATCAAATTATATTTAAAGTTAATATAAATTTTAAATTATATTAATAAGATATACACTTATAATAATTAAAATATTATAAAATAAATTATATAATATTAAATAAAAAAATAGCGTTTAGTATATATAGACACTAGGTATGAATAAATATAATTAAGTTTCAAAGATAATGTAAATTATATTAATAAAATATATATGACGCCTTTGTTGACCCACTCGTACATAACACAAATAAGAGTCGTATTATTTTTATTTAATTATAGCTGGTGTACTTTAATCTAGTTTATTTTTTTATTTAATTTTATCATTGTTATTTTTAATTTCCAAATTTATACGGTAAATTTTATTTAAATTTAATTTAATTTAATTTAAATGCACTATACTATAATAAAATCTATCTTACTTTATTTTAGTTTATTTTTTTCATTTAATATTATATAATTTATTTTATAATATTTTAATTATTATAAGTTTATATCTTAGTAATATAATTTAAAATTTATATTACCTTTAATTTAATTGGTTTATTCATACCTAGCGGTATATATATTAACCGTTATCAAATTAAACATACAACTTGGTTTGGTGTGGTGGTAATAATGCTACCTTACAACTTGGAGGTCCCAAGTTTGAACCTCAGCATTGCTTAAATTTTTTACGTCCACGTCAGCATAAAATTGCCATGTCAGCAGCCACGCCAGCAACCACGTCAGCATAAAATTACCATGTTAGCAGAAATCGCCATGTCATGAGCCACGTCAGCAGACAAAACCCTAAATTGGGCCAGGTTCGAATTGCCAGAAATAGTCAAAGTGGTGTTATGTTTGTTAAATTCCAAAAGTTTGGTTAAAACGGCAAAAAGTTGCAAGGTCGTGATATTACCGGCAATTAGGCCTATATTTTTTATCTCACTTATAATTTTTTCTTCTATCAACCGCATAATCTCAAGAAATAATTATATTTATAACTGAAAAATTAATAACATTTATGTTTGAAACACATATTTGGTGATATTATGATAGTAATGTCTAACAATGACTTCTCTTAAAAGAGATTCTATAAAATTTTGTGTGAAAAAATAAAATTTGAAAAATATAAAGTAAAAAAGTCAATAAGATGCAAATTTGATCAACACAAAATTTCCGTGTCTCATACAATTTCATATAAATTAAAAATAATAAGCAAGTCCAATTTCTATTTTATAGCATCATTCCACATTTCATTTGCTATTGCATCCCTCCATGCATTAGCAGTCGCTCTTTGTTGTTCTTGACTTTCAAAAAAAGGACCAAAGTTATCTCCTTCGTTTATTAGACAAGATTGACTTGTTTCTTGTCCAGGTTCTGCTAGGAATTCATCAGAGCGACATTCTTTTCTAAAAAAGATATGCAACCCTGCACATGCCAATACCAAGTCCGCTTGCGTATGAAACCAACATGGAGGTGGTGATTTGAAACTCACAAACCTTGATTTGAATATACCAAATATCCTCTCAACTACATTCCTTAATGAAGAATGTATGAGATTAAACAGTTCCTTGGCATGGCTTGGGTCACGACCTTGACCTGTAAAATCATTAAGGTGGTAGCGAGTCCCTCGATATGGAGTAAGAAATTGTCGTCTATTTGGATATCCACAATCTGCCAATAAATACTTTCCTGCAAATAAAATATATAATCATCTCATGCTTGGAATATTTAATAACAGTGTATTAAAGAAATATGAAATGAATGTGAAAACTATGAATTAAAACCATTAGGAATTTTGAGTCCATTTCTTCTTGTTAAAGCATCCGTCAAAATTTTTGAATCATGAGTTGTACCTTCCCACCCATTGAGCACATATATAAACTCCAGATCAAAGTTACAAGAAGCTAAAACATTTTGCGAAATTTGTCCATGTCGATTTCTATAACTGCTTGTATCATGTCCAGTTACCATTACTGGAATATGTGTGCCATAAATATCCCCAATGCAGTCCTAAAATTTTTAAAATTTTCAACATTAGAAAACAATATAATGACATTATAAAATTAAAGTAAATAATGTTATTACTTACTTTAAAGTAGGGATAAAATCGTGTACTTTCTCTTATTTTATGGGGAATCGTAGATTCTAGTTTAGCCAATATACCTACAGAGTATTTTGTTGGTGCCTTCACATCTTGTTGAAATTTTGGCTGGTAGTGAAATGTGATCGACCAAATACTTGGCGTACTTGACAATATCGATTATTTTCCCCAACAATAAGTAAGAATATCGCAAGCATTTCCTCAACTGAAACAAACCTTGTGTCGCTCAAGAGTTGTTTCTCTCTAATGGTACGATTCAGTTTCAAAATACATCGAGGTACATTTTATAGACCTCTCGGAAATCGTTAGAATCTTCCCCAAGTATTTTATGAATATAATAATAACCATGCACGGTTTTCGGCCTACTTGCTTAATGAGTAATTGGCACGATCATGGCACATATTAACCATAAGCACATTTGCCATTTATAAAACTGCTTGAATGAGCAAGTATGAATACCGAATGTATTTATATAACTCTTCTCTCCTCCCATCTTCTTCAATTTCATCTATGTCTATTAGATCAACTTCGTGCATATCTATATCTATATCTACATCTACATTTATATAAATATAAAAAGATTTGACATTTACCTGAAATAGCAACTGAATTCCGGCCTAAATAATTCGTTTTTACTTTTAGTAGTAATTTTTAAAAAAAAATTATTGAAAAAGAGCGGACATTTTTTAAATTTGAATCAAAATAGTCAATATAAAGTTTGAATTAGTTAACAATTGCGGCTATAGCATTTGTCCAAAATTGTGTTACGATCTTTTGCCAAATTTCGGCAAGAACAAGGTCCAAAATTTTGTGAAGATATTTGATTCAATTTTACGGCAATAACTTAGGAAAGTCACTATATATATTTAATCTTCATATCCTAATGCAATTATGGTGAATTGATTATGGAGATCTACAAATTTATGAATATAAAAATATATTCGTAGATTTAAAAATATGATATTTGAATAGAGAAGTTTTTTATACATGTTGTAATTGTACGATTGTCTAACTACAAACTTATAAATCAATGTATTTATTATTTTTATATAATTTATTTTGCTATCTCATATCCATTTAAATCTCAAATTTTTATTCTTTTTTTTTTTCTTAAAAAAATCATTTCATTTATTCTCTCTATATATCGCACCCTTAACTCTTCATCATGTCCAAAAATACTAAAAGCTCATTTTTAATTCACACTTATTTTGAAATGAATATAATAAATTTAATAAAGAAATTTATTGTGTTATCTAAATTTGAGTTTCAAATTTAAAAATCAAATAAGTAATTATTCATAATTTACGGGTCAGTATTAACAAAGACGTAAATTGAACATTAAATTATTTATAGTTTAATAAATTACTCGACTACTTAAATTTTTTTATTTGGATAACTTATACAAAAATAAAATCATTTAATTAATTAAAAAATATAAGTTTAATAATTATCCTTATTATTCACATAGATTTTAAATATATGATAAATTTTACCAAAATAATTATTTTATAGAATCAATTGTAGTAAAATTGAATTTCTAAATAAAAATTTTAAAATGACGCTTACTTTAAAATTAATATAATATAATTTATTATCAGTTACGTGCACCGTACGAGTTGTGTTCTAATTTTAAATAGACATGTTTTATGTAATTTTGCACAATTTAAATTCTATATAATATTTTAAATAAATTAATATAGGCAAATTATATTACATATTTATTCCATGTTTTTAATTTATATGCGTTATTTAGTGAGGTGATAAATTTGAACGATAAAGTGACGGACACCAGAAAATTGCGAGAATATATCTGTGTGTGTGTGTGTGTGTGTGTGTGTGTGTGTGTGTGTGTGTTGTGTAGTCTAAATTTGGGTTTCAAATTTAAAATTCAAATAAAAAAATATTCATAACTCAATATTAACTTGAACGTAAATGATATAGTCAATTATTTATTGTTTAATAAATTACTCAACTACTTTTTTTTTAATTTAGATAATTTAAAAAAAAAATAAATTCATTGATTTTTAAATATGTGATAAAATTTACCAAAATATTTATTTTATAGAATCACATTGTATTCAAATCGAATTTCTAAATAAAAATTTTAAATGACACTTATTTTGAAATGAATATAATGTAATTTACTATCAGTTACGTATAACGTACATACCGTACGAGTTGTGTACTAATTTTAAATATACATGTTTTATGTAATTTTGCCAAATATAATATTTTTAATATATTAGTATAGGTAAATTATATTACATATTTATTCCATATTTGTAATTTATAAACATTATTTAATAAGGTATAAATTTGAACGATAAGGTGACCGACAACAAATCTAGAAAACTGCGAGATAATAGATATATTTGTGTGTGTGTGTGTGTGTGTGTGTGTGTATAAGAAATTTATTGTGTTGTCCAAATTTGAGTTTCAAGTTTAAAAGTCACACCCGAGTGTCATTTTCATTACTCTGTGGGGGTCCGACACTCGGGAATTACCCTGTTGGGGTCTTGTGTTGTTTGTTTTTGTTGTTGTTGTTATGTGTGTTTTTTTTAGGGTTCCCGAGTTTTACCCCATTGGGGTCGGTTCTAGGCGGTCTTCTGACCTGTCCTCCCAGTTTTCCAGCTATTTGCTGCTTGTATTCAGCTATTAGCTGTTTGTAATCAGCCGGTGGCTGCTTTCTGCACATTTGTGCGTTATATATAATATCTCTATCGTTCCGTCAAAAAAAAGTTTAAAAGTCAAATAAGTGATTATTCATAACTCACGGGTCAATATTAACTTGGACTTAAATGGCATAGTTGATTATTTATATTTTAATAAATTACTCAGCCACTTAATTTTTTGAGTTGGATGATTTATACAAAAATAAATTAATTTTAATTAATAAAACAATATAAGTTTTATAATTATACTTATTATTTACATATAAACAAACAACACGCCCCTCAATCAAAACGGGCTGGAATGCCTGTATGCCCAATTTATGCATAGTGCGTGCTCATTCAGTAATACAAGATGCCCCTGCATAACTTCCTGGAGTATTCCTCATACAATCAGTTCTGTGATAAAATTTTACCAAAAATATTTATTTTATGGAATTACATTTTAGTAAAATTAAATTTCTAAATAAAAATTTTGAAATAACACACATTTTCAAATGGGAATAATATAATTTATTATCAGTTACGTGCACCATACGGGTTGTGTACAAATTTAAACAGACTATTTTATATAATTTTGTACAATTTATATTTTATATAATATTATCAATAAATTAATATAGGTAAATTGTATTACATTTGATTGCATGTTTTTAATTTATAAATATTATTTAATAAGTACTAGTACGAATTCGTGCAATGCACGGGTAAGAGATATTCATTATTATTTTTAATTAAAAATGCTCATTAAATAATATTTATAAATTAAAAATATGAAATCAATATGTAATAAAATTTACCTATATTAATTTATTTAAAATGTTATATGAAATTTAAATTGAAAAATTATATAAAACATGCCTTTTTAAAATTAGTACACAACTCATATGGTGCACATAACTGATAATAAATTATATTATATTCATTTCAAAATAAATATTATTTTTTAAATTTTATTCAGAAATTCAATTTGAATACATCGTGGTTTCGTAAAATAATTATTTTAGTAAAATTTTATCACATGTTTAAGAATCTGTGTTAATAATAAGTATAATATTAAACTTTATATTGTTTCATTAATTAAAATAAATTCATTTTTGTATAAACTATCCAAATCAAAAAATATAAGCAGTTGAATAATTTATTAAACTATAAATATTTGACTATTCTATTTACGTCCAAGTTACTATTGACCCGTAAGTTATGAATAATTACTTATTTGCATATTAAATTTGGAACCCAAAGTTGGACTATAAAATAAATCTCATTATATATATTGTTGATAACCGACTTGGTTTCAAAAGGTTAGAGCTGAAGAGTAATTGTTTTGTTCGATTGAGAATTCTTTAGAAATGGTTAAACTTAGCTCAAGTCGGTACCAGTCAGATATGTTGTTCACCGACTTCTAAATAGAAGAACCGACATCTAGACGATCAACTAAGAAACCATCTAATAGAAGCCGACAACCGACTTCACCAATCCATATCTACAAAAGATTATAACTCATCCGACATCCAAGAAAATTGAACATCCGACATCCGAGAAGATCGAGTTTTTAAGCAAAAGGAGTTGTACACATTTGATTGGACCATCAAAAGCAAACAGCAATCATTGATGTTTCCTCATTCAGCTACACACCGCTTAATTGAAGTTGCTCAACATTAAATGCGATCTTATCTACCTCGGACAAAAAGACAAAAACTACCGTACTATAAATAGCAGAATTTATGATAGTACGAGGGGCTTTTCGAGCACATTGTACATGGACTTAAAATGATCTCGGTTAAGAACAAAAAACCGACTTCCTGTACTCTTGTGAATATATCAATAAAATCAAAATTTATATTAATCTTTATTTAAACACACTCAGCTGTCTATAAATTTCAAGTTGTTAATTTCATACAACAACAGTTTGGCGCTAGAAGGAGGGCGGCCTTGAACCTTCGCTTCGTTTTGTTGTATGTGTGCGAAATAAATATTAATAAACACACAAACTCATCATGTCAAGTTCGGGGCGACAAGAACGAAATCCAGAAGCTGGAACCAATCGTCACCCTGCTCACACAACTGAAAATTCAACTGTGCCATCTATGACGATAGATTACTCTGTTCTATTTCAAGATCCAGAGTTTCTCAGAAATCTATCTAATTTCATGGCACAAACAAGAACAGGACTAACTATGACGATTCCTAGTCAACCTCCTGCTTCAAATCCTCCAACTAGGCAGCAGACGTCGCCTGTTCGACAACATAATATTCTCGCTGCATCACATGCAACTTCTCATCCACAAATACCTAAATCACAATGAAATACTGCCACTCTTAATCGTGGTGTAGTTCCTGTTCAAAATCGTATCCCAGAAGCAGTTCAACCAGAAGTTACTGCTGAAAGTCATTCTGGGCGTCATCAACAACAGCCGGCACCTTCGTCGCCGGAAACTTCACAACACGACCAACAATCTGATTTACGTCACACGATTCAACGGAATCGGTTCCGACGTGAAAACAATGAATTACGTCATACTATTGAAAGGAACCATTTAAGGCGTGATTCAGAAGAGTTAGAAATGTTGAGGAAGAGAGTTGCTGAGTTGGAGACTCGGCAAGACATTCCTGAAGAATCTCAACGAAGGGGTTCTATCCCGGAAAGTGTCTATTTAGAAGCCGAGACTCCCTTGGCTCCTTATTTGACAATGGAACCACTTCCATCCAAAGTCAAAGTCCCTCAAATTGGCCTTTATGATGGTACCTCAGATCCTGACGCACATCTCGGTCAATATACCTCGTGGATGGATCTTCATGGGGCAACCGACGCGCTCAGATGTCGGATGTTTTCTTTAACTCTGGGACCCCGTGCTAAAAAATGGTACCACTCTTTACCCCGATATTAAATATCGAGGTGGCAACAACTGAGAACAGCTTTCCGATCTCATTTCATCGGGGCTCGGGTCTCTTTAATCCCAAAAGAATCCATTGCTAATATCGTTCAAAAGGGTAATGAGAGCGTTAAATATTATATTGCTCGGTTTAATGAACGAATACAGAATATGGAGCAGTGTCATCCTGAAACGTTGCTGGTCACGGCCATAGCCAGATTGAAGCCAAACTCTCTGTTCCGTTGGAGTATCTATCAGAATAAGCCGACTTCATTCCAAGATTTCTTGGCACGAGCTCAACAACACATTATAGCTGAAGAATTGATGTCGGTTCCTACTTTCGATTTTTCTTCAAATAAGTCGGAAGTAGAGCAAGAGTCGAAAAAGAAAAAGAACAAGTTCTTTAAATCAAACCGACCTCGGTTCGGGAATTCTAAAAAACCCGAGGTACAAGAAGCCAGAGCCAAATATCTCAATGAGGTTAAATCCAGCTATCAGACAGTTTTTTCAGCTGGGGCTGCTGTTATATTTGAGGAATTGAAAGGAAAGGGAATTCTTCTCGAACCCCAACCTGTGAGGACTCCAGAAGAGAAACTTGAAAAAACGAAGTATTGTTCATATCACAAGTCGGCGGGACATGATACAGACGAATGTCTGGGTTTACTCTCTGCCTTACTGCGGCTTATTGGACACCCACAAGTTCAAAGATTCTCTAATAATGCAGATTATAAGCGAAAAGGCAGAATGCCAGAACCCCAGGATGACGACGAAGTCGATGATCGTCCGATTAATCCGAAACGCGTTAGACAAGGTGAAAAAGAAGTATACATGTTGAACTTGAAGGAGAGTGATTCTTCATCTTCAGCTAAAATTGAAGAAATTCCACGAGATGATTATTCTAAGCCTCCCGGTTTTTGTAATGTTCCCAGAGTTAATAACAGTAGTGGCAAAACTTTTGAATCACGTCGGCAACTGAAAGGTTATGCCCGACAAGCTTATAACTCGGGAAAAACCGTCATAGCAACCGACCTCCGAGATAGAATCAATGCTCGGAATAATTGTCCGATTACTTTCAATGTGGATGATGCCAGTTATTTCGCTCACCCCCACTTTGATACTATCGTGATCACGACACCAATTTGCGGAATACCAGTACATCGGATAATGGTTGATACAGGGGCATATTCAAGCATTTCAATGCTTCGCACGTTTGAACAAATGGGGATTGATCCAACCGAGTTGAAGCCCTGTAAAGATCAAGTACAAGGTTTTAACGGAACAATTACGCCAACTCTTGGAGAAATAACCATGCCAATCCGATTTGGGACTCCTGGGCAAGCTTCCAAAGTTATCATGGAGACGTTTAAAGTCATGGATCTAAAAAATGAATATAATGCCATTGTGGGAAGGACAGCCCTGTATAAACTCTGTGCAGCTGTTTCGATCTTTCATTATGCTCTAAAATTTCCCACAAACCATGGAGAAGGAACCCATTACGGAGACCAATACGAAGCTCGTGGGATGGTGTGGATCAAACCTTGGCACGAACCACATTCTTTGATACATATGACAGAAAATGTCCAGGACGAAGAAGAAAAATTCTCAACTCCTGAGAACTCGGTATCTTTGATTACCGAGATGGGAATTGAATCACCCAAGAAGTCGGAAGCTTCAAATACCAAATTTTATGGTGATTTAACTCAAGATCGTGGAAGACGTCCAGGAAAAGAACCAGTTCGTGAAGAAGATGAACTTGATCCTCGCGCTCAATTTAAAGAGAAAAACAAATTTGACCGAGCTGAACCATCGGAAGAAATCGAAATAATTTTTATTGATGATCTTGTCCGCGATAAGTCACTTCGAATTGAGGCCAATTTAGAAGAACCAATACGAACTCAACTCATTCAGTTTCTTAAGGCCAATTCAGATGTGTTCGCCTGTAAACATGAAGATATGAAGGGAATTGACCCCAAAGTAGCCTCACACCGACTTAATCTGGATCCAACTATCAAACCTGTTGTTCAGAAACGACGTAAACTCGGTCCAGACCGACAAAAGGCCCTTGAAGAAGAAGTTCAAAAGTAGATCGACAACAAGTTTATTCAAGAAACTAAATATCCGACTTGGGTATCTAATCCAGTTCTGGTAAAGAAGAGTTCCGGAGCCTGGCGACTTTGTATCGACTTTTCTGACTTGAATAAAGCTTGTCCAAAAGACAGTTATCCATTACCACACATCGATTACATGGTGAACGCCACTGCTGGACATGAGTTGATGAGTTTTATGGATGCCTACTCGGGTTATAATCAAATTCCGATGGACCACGAGGAAGCAGAACATACGTCTTTTTATTCCGCTCGGGGTCTATATTGTTATACAATGATGCCGTTTGGTCTTAAAAACGCTGGGGCCACATATCAGAGGCTGGTTAACAAAATGTTTGCCAAGCTCATTGGGCATACTATGGAAGTTTACGTCGACGACATGTTAGTCAAGTCGGTACACAGTGTTGATCATATTAATCATTTGCGAGAAATGTTCAACATTCTCAGGAAATATTCCATGGTGCTGAATCCAAAGAAATGCACTTTTGGAGTCGGTTCTAGTAAATTCTTAGGTTATATCGTGACTCAACGCGGTATTGAAGCTAATCCCTTGAAAATAAAAGCCATTATGGATTTGATACCTCCAACATCAGTCAAAGGTGTTCAAGCTCTTACTGGCCGACTTGCTGCTTTAAATCGGTTTATATCAAAGTCAACAGACCGATGTAGACCTTTCTTTGAGTCAATAAAAAAGAGAAAATACTTTGAATGGACCAAAGAGTGTCAACAAGCTCTGGAAAAGATTAAAGAAACACTTCTTCAAACACCGACTTTACAGAAACCGATACCTGAAGAAATGATGTACTTATACTTGGGGGTAATTGACACTGCTGTCAGTGTTGTCCTTATCCGAGAAGAAGGACATCAACAATATCCAATTTACTATGTCAGTAAAGCACTACATGAAGCTGAACTGCGATATCCACCGATGGAGAAATTAACCTATGCTCTTATTATCGCAGCTCGAAAATTACGTCCTTACTTCCAAGAACATTCAATAACAGTACTCACTTCGTACCCTTTAAAGTCGATTCTTCACCGACCTGACACATCGGGAAGACTGATTAAATGGGCCATTGAACTTGGTCAGTACGATATCCATTACAAATCGAGGACAACAATAAAAGCCCATGTCCTATCCGATTTTATTGCCGAGTTCACTCCTGCAATTGAAACAGTTAATGAAGATCAATCATGGACTTTGTACGTTGACGGTTCATTAACTCAACATCGAGCTGGTGGAGGAATCATCCTAATAGATTCTCAAAACAAGATGTTCTGTCATTTTGTTAAATTTCTTTTTCCGGCGACAAATGACGAAGCTGAATACGAGGCTATACTATCTGGATTAAGTCTTGCAGAATCCATGAATGTAACTAAACTTAAAGTCTTCTCTGATTCCCAGTTGTTGGTGAACCAAATCCATGGAGAATTTGAAGTTAAAGAACCTCGATTGTCGCCGTATCTGATGCTTGTAAAACAGAGAATGTCTAAGCTCGATATTCAGTTAGACCACATTCCTCGATCACAAAATATCCCAGCTGACGCCCTTTCTAAACTTGCATCAAGCACTGGCATGGAAGATGTCGAGTATATCCAAGTCGGCTACCAAGAACTGCCATCGACTTCAATTAAAGGAGTTATGAATGCCGAGTTACAAAAATCTCCGACTTGGATGACACCGATTGTAACGTACTTGAAAACAAGGGCCTTACCTCAAAATCCAAAAGAAGCTCGGTCTCTTCGAATTCGAGCAGCTCGGTTTACATTAGATAATGGAATTCTTTACAGAAGGGGATACTCTGTTCCCCTATTGAAATGTTTAACCGAACAAGAGTCGAGATATGTCCTTGAAGAAGTTCATGAAGGAATTTGCGGCAATCACAATGGTGCATGAGCATTAGCATATAAAATACTTCGACAAGGATATTATTGGCCAACTCTGAAGATGGATGCAACAAATTGGGTTCGCAAATGTACGAAGTGTCAGATATTTGCTCCAAATGTTAATCAATTTCCAGAATCCCTCAAGTCGGTATATAGTCCTTGGCCATTCGCAAAATGGGGAATTGACTTGATTGGTCCGCTCCCAACTGGAAAAGGAGGCGTAAGATTTGCTATCGTGGCAGTTGATTATTTTACAAAATGGGCTGAAGCTGAACCATTGGCTACGATTACCGAACAGAAAGTTGTCGATTTTATTTGGAAATCAATCATATGTCAGTTTGGCGTACCGAGCTCAATTATAACCGACAATGGTCGATAGTTTGAAGGAAAACGACTTGAAGCTTTTTGTGAAGAATACCGGATAAAACATTTCTTTTCTTCACCATATCATCCTCAATCCAATGGCCAAGTCGAAGCGATCAACAAGATAATCAAGAACAGTTTAAAAACTCGACTTGATGCCGCAAAAGGGACCTGGCCCGAAGAATTGCCAAATGTATTATGGTCCTACAGAACAACAGTTTGTCATGCAACTGGGGAAACACCATTCTCCTTAACATACGGATCAGAAGCTATTGTCCCTGTTGAACTCGGATCCCCGACATACCGAGTAACCAACTTCAACAACAAAACAAACTCGGAAAATTTGAAAACCAACTTGGATCTTTTGGATGAAACTCGCCTCATGGCAGATCTTAAAAACGTTGCCTATAAACAAAGAAGCGAAAGGTATATCAACTCAAAGATAAAGCCTCGTTCATTCCGAGTTGGAGACCTGGTACTTAAAAGAATTACTGGACCAGATCCGGGACCTTTGAAACCAAAATGGGAAGGACCGTTTAAGATAAGTAAAGTGCTTCCAAAAGGTACCTACCGACTTGAGAAGCCAGATGGACTTGCTCTTCCATATCTCTGGAATGCTGTTTATCTGAAGAAATACTTTCAGTAGTTGCTTATGATGTAAATATGACTCTGTACACTTTTTTGATGAATATAAGAAAATTGTGTGCTAAAGAGTCTCTTGAAAAGAACCGAGAACTTTAACTCGGTATTATATTAGTCTTTACGTAGCCAAGCTTTTAAACTTGGACAAGGCTAATATTTTACTAAAAATTTTAAAGATTATCTTGATCTTAACCGAACTCTATAACTCGGCAAGATATATCCTTTCGGCTAAAGTATTAACCTTCAAGTGACTAAGTTTAATAGCTTAGGAAGGTTAAGGGGCAACTTTAAATTAATGGAACAAGTATTTTCATATTCAGGTCCTGAAGTTTGATCTGAGTAAGAAAAAATTCCATTTCCATTGACTCATGAATAAAGTTAAGTTGATGAAGCCCATAAACGGAAATAAAACACTTTGCCGACATCTCAGCACTTGAAAAATTCAGCAAAAGTAAAATGACATGCTGAATACGATAGTCGGAATTAAAAAATATCGACTTACCCAAAATTCTGAGTTCAATATACTTGGAAACTTATGATTGAAAATCAATATAAACTAAAAGCCATTCATTCATAAGATGTTGTTTTTCAAACTATTACAATTACTAGATGAAATAAACTAAGTATCCCGACATGCCGGGAATACTTCAAAAAAAAAAAACGAAGAAATAAGAGAAATTCAAAACAAGCTAAGCATCATTGTCCTTGGTTGCTTCTTCATTACCCTTGTCAGCTTGCAGCGAGTCTTCTACATCCTCACCGGTGATTTGCCTGAACATCTGTCTACCGATGTGTTCGAGCACTCGGTCTTCTTCTGCCTTAGCAGCCTTCTCAACATCCGAAAGAGTTACCGGAATGTGCTCATCCACAAAAGCATTTTCTTCGGTAACTCCTTGAACTTCAGTTTTTTCCGGCTGCTCGGTGCCCTGAGACAACTCTTGGATTTTCTTTTCGAGGAAAGCTAGAACAGCCTTCCGAATTTGCTCGGGAGACATCTTCTCGATCTCCTCCTCCATGTTAACCTCAGCCAACGTCTTTACATATATATCGGCAAGCTTCGTCCTCTTTTCCTTCTCGGTTTCTAAAAGCATATCAACAAAGGACCGACAAAGGCGGGCATCTCTTTCTTTGCTCAGAGGGGGAGGGCGAGGAATTTCCAAACTCTCATCAACAGATTTCAAAAGCCATTCACAGAACTCTTTCTCGTCCTCATCAGCGTTGATATGAACGGTCTCAATTTTCGAATCAAAGCCGTGCTTCTTGACCTTAAAAAGGAAAAATTGGCGCAGCTCTTCAACATCGTAGCTCAACAACCCAGCGAAGATTGATGCAAGTATTCATCTCAAACTCTCGATCTTCATCTTCGGAGTCAGATTCTGCTTTGGTCTGAAGTCGGTGGGCCTCTGCCTCGAGGATTCTCCCAGCCCAAAGACCATCATTATATTTTTCCTCAGCAAACTTTATTTTCTCCTCTTGAAGTCTGCTGAGGTCGGCATGGTGAGCATCCCGGTCTTTCTTTAACAAGTCCTCGACCTCGGACCGACTTCTCCGAGTAGTCTCATGAGCCTCCTACTCTTTGCGAAGCAATGATTCACAACGAGCCAATTGTTCCTCAAGCATCTTCACACGCTGCTCGGAAGTGATCACTTGACTGGATAATTTAAGTACATCAGAGTCGAGGCCAGCTTTCTCGGTTCTCAAAGTCTCAATCTCACCCTGAGCAATAACAAGCTGTTGATCTTGCTCAGCGATTTTCATCTTCAGAGCAGCTTCACTTTTAGCTGCTTCTTCCCTCAGAAAAGCAAGCGCCCCATCTCTGAGTTCAAGTGAATGCTTCTTCTCTTCCACTTGAGCCGCATTCAAACGGAAATCGTCTTCTGCCATCGTCAAACTGACGAGAGCTCGGCCAAGGCAAGCTTTTGCGTATCTGAATTTATACACACTCGGCAAAGAGGACACACAGATCTCGGATCTCGGATCCCATACCATCATCGGGACCCGAGCAGCGTCAACGACATGGCCCGGCAGCTCCACAGTGCTTGTAATCTCGGGAATCTCCACTGATTCAAAGGTCGAGAACCATTTCTCGACTGACTCCCGAGGCTGTCGGAAATTTAAAGCCCTTTTCTCATCGATGGGCAAGAAGGATCGATCAACTATCGACTCCTTCTTCTTTTCTTGTTCACCGATGTCATGTCTCTTCTTTGTTCGTCCTTCAGCAACCGGGACGTTTTCCGCACGTCTCTTTTTTAGCCGAGTTAGTGGAACCTCATGCTCCCCAACAGCATCTCGGTTATCTTCAGGCTCGATCACAACAACTTCGATAGTCGAGGGGGCCTCAGGCTGTCTGATTTGTGTGGTCGGTTCCACTTCAGATGAACCAATCATAGCGGTAGCAGTAGTGGCCTCTATCGGATCAAATGCCGCAACCGTCAGAAGATTCGGTTGCAAAATTTCAGCAGTAGTAACCGACGTTGCACCGTCACCAACGTCGGTCTCTTTCGGATTCATAATTGGGTTGTCCAGGAAAGCCTTTACCAACTTCTTGCGACCCATTTCCGATAAGCGTTGTTCTTTGCTTTTTCCGACTTTGGTTCGGAGATCTAAATTCGAGCTCTTCTGGCGAAAGGCTTGTGCGTCACGAATAGTCTTGAACCCGAGAACTCCAAGAAGTGGATAGTACACTGCAAGCAAAGAAATCCAAATTGTAATAAATTTCAAGAATAACCGACTTCAAGTGATACGGAAGTTTATGATTTGAACGTACCGGGTTGAAAACAAGCGTCCAAAATCTCAGAACACAGACCGGCAGCTTTTAGCCTTGTATCCTTTAAAATTACCTTAAAGCTGCGCTGTCCCTTCTTCAACTTGAACAGCTCAGAAATCCTTCCTCTTAATTCTGCACTGAGCTTCACTTCCTTTCTTTTGGCTGCAAATAGTAAAATTGTTGACCTGTTAGTACAAAAGTAAAGGTCAGAACAACTCGGTACAAGGAATGAAAGAAAAACTTACAAAATGCAGAATTAATGTTGATGGGTATTGACATCGCATCAATTAAGGGTTTAGAGAAATTTGGAGTTTGCCAATCCCCGCCGACCCACAGCCATTCCTCTTGAAATCCATGAAGAGAATCTGGGACTTCGGTGATTAAATCACCGATTTTTAATCCACCTTGAGGTCTCCCCGCGCAAGCATAGCAGATTAGAGGGTCGGCCACCTGCCTGTCGGCACATCGTCTAAATGTGAAGAGGCTCCTTATTTCTTCGGTCGTTGGCATTTCCCAACCTCTTTCCTTTAATAATACCATGAGGCCGATGATTCTTTTCCATGTATTCGGCGCTATCTGACATAGGCCGAATCCCCAGTCTCTCAGATAGTCAGTAATCAGAGTAGGGAGTGGAAATCTTAACCTCGACCTCAATGAAGCGGCAAAAACACCCACGCAGCCTGGAGGGGGGCAAGTTATCCTTTCGCCCGGATATGGAGCAAACAACCTTACCGAAGAAGGAATATAAACTTCCCCCCAAAGTATAACGATGTCGGCATCAGTTAAAATACTCGGTTCACCTCTATACTCATCAATTGCTTCAGGCCACCGACGTGCCGGACGCCTCCAATAATCCGGCAGAGACATAGCGTTATCTTCAATCACCTTATCCTCTTCGACTATATTCCTATTTAAATTCAGCCTTCGAACTAGAAGGGAATCCCATCGGTAATATTTGAGAGGCAATTCCAAATCCTCGTAGGTAAAAATCCTAACCTCAGAAATTGTACGGCTACTGCTATCCTCGACGTGAGAATTCATTCTTTCAAAATTAACGGGAAAATAAAAAAAAATTTGAAACGGGCGAGCACGAAAATGAAAATTAGGGCAAAGCCTTACCGAGGATTTCGACGTACTAAATTGAAGAAGAAACGGAGAAATTACACAAATTGCACGAGGTGAGAACAGAAAAAGAAATTCCAAGGAGTATGGATGTAAAGATGGAAGCGAAAAATGCGAAGATCAAAGGTGAAGAAACCCTTTGCAGTCAAAACCGACAACCATTTATAGGTTTTGATCTATTACCGTTGGCAAAACCAGAGATTGGCGCGTGTAACGGACGTGTCATTAAACAGTGCAACGTTACAGTAATAATTAACAGACGTGGGCAAATCCTGAAACGCCATCTCATCCAATAATTCTATCCGTTGGACCCATTAATTGCGGACGCGTCTTTTGAGAACTGCCACATCAGTCCAAAGGTTATGTAACCCGTTGCAGACGAAGTGTTCTCATGTCGGTTTCAAAATGAAGAAAAGTCGGAAAACAACCAAGTCGGAATTACAAGGACAAAAGCGACATCAACAGCCATTTAAACAACAAAAGTTCAAATACCTATTAATGTCGGGGGCCTCTCTGTTGATAACCGACTTGGTTTCAAAAGGTTAGAGCTGAAGAGTAATTGTTTTGTTCGATTGAGAATTCTTTAGAAATGGTTAAACTTAGCTCAAGTCGGTACAAGTCAGATATGTTGTTCACCGACATCTAGACGATCAACTAAGAAACCATCTAATAGAAGCCGACAACCGACTTCACCAATGCATATCTACAAAAGATTATTAACTCATCCGACATCCAAGAAAATTGAACATCCGACATCCGAGAAGATCAAGTTTTTAAGCAAAAGGAGCTGTACACATTTGATTGGACCATCAAAAGCAAACAGCAATCATTGATGTTTCCTCATTCAGCTACACACCGCTTAATTGAAGTTGCTCAACATTAAATGCGATCTTATCTACCTCGGACAAAAAGACAAAAACTACCATACTGTAAATAGCAGAATTTATGATAGTACGAAGGGCTTTTCGAGCACATTGTACATGGACTTAAAATGATCTCGGTTAAGAACAAAAAACCGACTTTCTGTACTCTTGTGAATATATCAATAAAATTGAAATTTATATTAATCTTTATTTAAACACACTCAGCTGTCTATAAATTTCTAGTTGTTAATTTCATACAACATATATATATATATATATATGTATATTACTAATCTCAAAATTTTCTAGATTTTTTGTTGATTACTTTGTCGTTCAAATTCATCTTCTAGAATTAAAATACATATTTTAAATGTTATTAACAAATATTTGTTCAAAGATCTTTTTAATTTTCAAGAGGAATACATACCAATATTCCGAATTATCTTCAATATCTTATGACAAGTTATTATAAGAATATGCTAAAATTTGAGAATCATATCACCTTGATTTTATAACAAATCAACCTAAAATTCGACTTGCACACTCATACTAAATAAAATTCGTACCACTTGTTTTTATTTTCAAAATTTTTAAATATACTTCTATCCAGACGAAATGAAAATCATATAATTTAAATTCAAACATTTCATACCAAAATAAAATCACCTACTTTTTATGTATCATAATACTCAACAATTATTTTATTCTAAAATTTATCATATAATATATATTAAGATAACTTTTTAAATTAACCACCCAATTTTATTATATGCAAACATTTTTATTGAAGTGCTTTAAACAATGAGTTAAAATCAATTAACATGAATAATTTGTCCATTCTCAGCTTATTGTACAAATATTTATTTGAGATATATTTACTAATTATATAACAAAATAAATATAATACTCTAATTAAAAAAGTAAAGATTGGCGGGTTATAGTGACATGTAAATACATATGCGCAATAAAAAAAATAGTTGGTGTTTATCATATATATCATATATATAAAGATTTCATATGACTTGTTGTGGGCTGTATAATATCAATGTATGTTATGATTTTAGGATATATATATGACTTAAATAAATAGAATACATGCCATAAAGAGATATTTGTCAAATTTATGAAAACACTCTTTTCCTTGTTTTTTTTTTAAATATTTCTATAAATATATTTATTAACTACACAATATATGCACATAAACCGTGTTTATTTAAAGTTGAGTTTCATAAAATGTTTGTTATACATAAAACGTAAAAAAATAACTACACAGAAGAAAATTTCATATTTATCACATTGAATATATACCACTTTTAAGTAAAGTAAAAAAAAAAGTTTAACAATATTTGAGACAATCAATAATGAAATTTAGTTTATTAATTGTCACTTTGACTTTTTTAATCTAGAACAATTTTAGAAAACAAAAAATAAAAATCTTGAGGATAGATATTAGAGATCAATAGTCCACAATGAACGTGAATTCTTTAGATTCATATTCCAAGAAAAATAAGAGACCAACATATCAGTAATTCTTGACCACCATGCTCTGCATTATTATACCCATGAATTAGCCTATAGCCATTCTTGTTCCAAACTCCTAAAATTCGTAAATGATTCACCTAGTTCACAAACCTCAAAAGAAAAATAAAAGAAGATAATGTTTGTCTAGTAACCATCAAAGTCTAATATTGATATACCATCCCTTGCAACCCGTGCTGAGAAATATAAGAGTCGGGCAGGCTGTGAGATCTTTGGTTCAAGTTCAACTGCTCCTATAAATGAGTAGAGTTGCATAAGCCTATATAGTTGACTGTATCCATTCCATTTACAAAAGATAAAACAAAATTTTAATGGGGAAAACTACATCTTGGCTGTTGTCGAATCCCATTGGATAATAAATCAATTAACATTCCAATGTGAATTTCATCAGTAAAATACTTTACACAACAACAGCAATAAGAAAAGGGACCTTTTCTCNCCAATTGGAAGACCTGGATTGCTGCTCTTCACATAATTTTTAATGCCTACACAACGTTTCAGCGTTTCTTCTAAATCACCAAATGCAACTCGATAAGCTTCCCCTGATAAAAGATCATTTTTCACCAACTAAACAATCCATATATTATATACCAAATTTAAACTATATAACTAAGGTAATAGCCGCAATATTTGACCAAACTTGATTCTGTGCATTAATCACAAAGATTTTTTTAATTTGAATTTCAAAAATTGACCGCCATTTTTTAAAAAATTTCAAAAAAAATACTAATAAAAGTAAAAGCAAATTATTTAGGCGGGAATTCAGTTGCTATTTCAGGTAAATGCCAAACCTTTTTATATTTATATAGATACCACCATATTTGTGCTTATTTACGAGTTTTTTAATCTCACAAGTCTTTCTTCACCTTTTATGTGAATACCAAATTTAGGAGTTGTATTCAATTCAGATTTTTAAGGACTTTATAAAACTTTTTAAATTTGGTGACTTTTGTAGACTCTGTAAAATTTCATGACTTTGGTGGACTTGTTGAGAGATAATTCTCATTAGTGACTTTTTAAAAATTTCATAATGAACTTTTTAAAACTTATTGAGACTTTTATATACTTATAGTTATAATATTATGTTTGAATGGAACATTAATAAACGTAACATAGTAACTAATATCAAGAAGAATAAATGAAAAAAAAAATCATTTTGTATATCAATCCTCTAAAAAATATGAATCAACTCATTGTTATGCGAAATGAGTTATTCACTATCAGATTGTTTCGGATTTTAGATTTATTAAACGAACAAACTAATTCGAGCTTCAACGAGTCGAACTATGGAAGATACAAACATGGTCGAAAAACAGTAATTATATTTTATAAAGTTATTAATAATATTCAAAACAATTCAATATCAACAAATAAACTATTAGAAAATAAAATAATTTTATTAATACTAAAAAATAAACATTGACAAATAAAAAGAGAGAACAAATAAATTATTTGCAAGTGCAAACTATGGAAGCATTTAACCTTTGAAAAATCAAATTTACAAAATAACAAAATGAAAGAATAAAGGTATACATACATAAAATAACCATAATAAAAAATATATAAAATAAATTACGTTAAATATACGTAATGAAAATAAAAATTATAGACCATGAAAGTGATATGAGATACAAAGTCGTGTTAGAAAGAAAAAAGAAAGGGAGCGTGAAGAGATTCACATAGATCCAGCAAAATCTCATCAATATTGATGAGATTTCTGTTGAGACTTTCTCTTTGTAATTTTGTTAGAAAAGTCTATTAAAGTCTCACAATTTAAAAAGTCTCACAAAGTTTTCATATTTTGAATACAGGGTGACTTATAGAGACTCTCAGAAAGTTTTAATTGCATACTCTGAGACTTTTAAGGACTTTTTAAAAATCTTTAAAAGTTTCAATTGAATACATGTAAACTTTTCAGAAGGCTCTAAAAATTCTGATTGAATACACCATAATTGTGAAAGTTTTAAAAAGTCTCTAAAAGTTGAAATTGAATACATCTCCCTTAGTTTTTAGATGAAAAATAAAACGAGAAAAAAATTGTGAATAATAGTAGTATACGCAAAATTACAAAAAAAAAATCATAAATAATGATGAAAAAATCATAAAAGACTTTCATTCACCACAGTACACTATTTAATGAAACTTTAATAGTTAAAGTTGGTTTTAAGATGAAAGGAAAAAAAGTTCATGTTCGGTTATACACGCCAAAATGCATAAATTAAAAAAACTCGTAAATAATAGAAGAAAGCTCCTAAAAATTTCTTTCGTCATAGTGCACTACCATTTTATGTATACATCAAATATTAATAGTTAAAATTTAGTTTTGAGACCGAAAAAATGACCAAAGGCTCGTGTACAATTGTACACATGGAAATACAAAAATTAAAAACACAAAAAATAAAGATAAAAAAATCCCCAAATAAATTTTCTTTCACCACAGTAAACCACCGTTTATGTATACTACAAATTTTTTGATAGTGAAAATTCAATTTTGAGACGAAAAATGTTCCAAAAGCTCGTGTACGGCTGTACACTAAGAAATTCAAAGCTTAAAACTCATAAATAATGGTAACAAAGCCCCCAAATAAATTTTCTTTAGACACACTACACCATCATTTAATGTAATAAACACAATTGTTAACTAAAATTAAGTTCATGAAAGTAAATTGACCAAAAGCTCGTGTACAGTTGTACACGCAAAATTAAAGAATTTAATAACTTGTAAATAATAGTAAAAAAAAATCAAAATAAGTTTCTTTCACTACAGTACACCAACATTTAGTGTAGATTACAAATTTGATAATGAATTAAGTTTGAGATGAAAGTAAAATGACAAAAAACTCGGTATATAAAAAAAATTAAAAATAAAACTTGTAAATACTGGTAAAAACGGTCTAAAAAAATTCTTGCAACACAATACTCTATCATTTTAAGTGGATAACATATTTTAATAGTGAATTTTTAGTTTTGAAATGAAAGTAAACAACCAAAAGATCGTGTACACTTGCACTCACAAAAATTAAAAAAATATAAATCTAATGCACAATAGTAAAAAAGTCCCAAAATTTTTTTCCACTATAGTACAACATCATTTAACGTATATTACAAACGTTGACAGTAAAAATCTAAATTTGAGATGAAAATAAAACAACTGAAAGCTTGTGTACAACTATATACGCAAAAAACCAAAAATTAAAAACTCATAAATGATGGTAAAAAGCCCCCAAAAAAATTAACGTTTGTCGTAGTACACCATCTTTTATGTGGATAACCAACTTTCATAGTGAAAATTCAGTTTTGAGACGAAAGTAAAACAACCAAAAACTCGTGTACAACTATATATGCAAAAATTCAAAAATCAAAAAGCTCATAAATAATGATGAAAAAGCCCTATGAAACTTTTCTTTCACTACATTACACCATCACTTAATGTTGATTTCAAAATTTGATAGTGAAAATCCAATTTGAGATGAAATTAAAACGATTGAAAGGTCGTGTACGACTCTACACACAAAAATTTAAAAATTAAAAAACTCGTAAATAATTGATAAAAAAACAATAACAAAATTTATTTCGACACAATACCATATGGTGAAATTTAATTTTGAGATGAAAGTAAAACGACTGAAAGAGTATGTACAGTTGTACATACAAAAAATCAAAAATGAAAAAGCTCTTACATAATTGTTACAAAGACTACAATACATCATCATCAAATGTACATTACAAAATTTTATGTTGAAAATTAAATTTTAAGATGGAAGAAAAATGACTGAAGTGGCATGTACATCTATACACACAAAAAATTTAAAAATAAAAAAAACTCATAAATAGTTGTTCAAAAAGCTCAAATAAAATCTGTTTTCCCAAGTACACCATCATCTAATGTAGATTACAAACTTTGATGGTTAAATTCAATTCGGATATGACAGAAAAACGACTGAAGATCGTGTAAAACTGTACACGCAAAAATTCAAAACTAAAAAACTCTTAAATAATGGTTAAAAAAGCTCAAATATATATTTTTTTTTTCCCACAATACACCATCCTTTAATGTGTATTATGAAGGTTTACGGTGAATATTTAATTATTTATTTAGAAGAAAAATGACTGAAAGGATTGTACACACAAAAAATCAATAACAAAAAAAAAAAACTTGTAATTAATGGTTAAAAAGCCTCAAACAAATTTTCTTTCGCCACATTACACCATCATCTAATATAAAGTATAAACTTTAATGGTAAAAATTCAATTTTGAGACGAAAGACTGAAATGGTGTGTACACATGTACAGTAAAAATTTGAAAAACAAAAAGACTTGTAAATAATGGCTAAAAAGTCTAAAAAGTTTTTTTGCCACAGTACATAATTATTTAAAGTATATTACAAACTTTTATAGCGACATTTCAAAATTAAATTGGAAGAAAAATGATTGTAAGGGAGTGTACTGATGTAACTAAAAAGACTCAAACAAAATATCTTTAGTCACAACATCCCACTATTTAATTTATATTATAAACTTAGATGGCGAAAATGCAAGTTGGAGATGGAAGAAAAATGATTGAAAGAGTATGTACAAATGTACACGCAAAATTTTGAAAATGGAAAAAACATGTAAATAATAATTAAAAATACTCAAACAAAATTTTATTTTGCCATAGTACGTCATTATTTAACAAAAATTACACACTTTGATGGTGGAAATTCAATTTTGATATGGAAGAAAAAAGAACAGAAGGGCGTGTACAACATACACGGAAAAATTTTAAAACGAAAAAAATTCATAAATAATGGTTAAAAAGACTCAAACAAATTTTTTTACCACAATACACCATTATTTAATGTATATTACAAATTTTGACGGTGAAAATTTAATTTTGAAATGGAAGAAATAAGACTAAAAGGATGTATACAAAGGTACACGAAAAAATTCAAAAATGAAAAAACCCATAAATAATAGTTAAAAAGCCTCAAATAAAATTTATTTTGCCGCAGTACACCACTATTTAATGTATATTACAAACTTTTACGGTAAAAATTCCATTTTTAAACGGAAGAAAAACACATGAAAGAGCTTGTACTAAGGTACACGACTAAAATTCATCATTACCTAATTTGTATTACAATTTTTTATGGTGAAAATTCAATCATTAAACGGAATAAAAACGACTATATGACATGTACTAAGGTACACGAAAAAAATTCAAAAACGAAAAATTCATAAATAATGGTTAAAAAGTCTAAAATATATTTTTTCTAGTACACCAATATTTAATGTATATTACAAATTTTGATGTGAAAATTTCAATTTTGAAACGGAAGAAAAACAACTGAAAGGGCGTGCATTAAGGTAGACGAAAAAATTCAAAAATGGAAAAAAAAATCGTAAATAATGGTTAAAAAGGTTCAAATAAAATTTCTTTTCTCACAGTATACCATTATTTAATGTATATTACCAATTTTGATGTTAAAAATTTAATTTTTTAATGGAATAAAAATGACTGAAAGACATGTACTAAGGTACATGAAAAAATGAAAAAAAAAAACTCATAAATGATGCTTAAAAAGTCTAAAATTTTCTTCTTTTTTTTTTTGCCACAGTACCCCATTATTTAATGCAAACTTCTATGGTGAAAAATAATGGTTAAAAAGGCTCAAAGAAAATTTATTTTGCCATAGTACACCATTGTTTAATGTATATTACAAATTTTGATGGTGAAAATTCAATTTTTAAACGGAATAGAAACGACTGCAAGGCATGAACTAAGATACACGAAAAAAAATTCAAAACCAAAAAAACTCATAAATAGTAGTTAAAAAGTCTTAAATAATATTTATTTTTCCACAATACACCGCTATTTAAAGTATATTACAAAATTTTATGGTGAAAATTCAATTTTAAACGAAAAAGAAAGCTGCATGAAAGAGCGTGTACTAAGGTACATGAAAATATTAAAAAATAAAAAAGCTCATAAATATTAAAAAGTCTCAAATATATATTTTGCAACAGTACACCACTATTTAATGCATATTACAAACTTTGATGGTGAAAACTCAATTTTGAAATGAAAAAAAAAAATAAAAATGAAATAACATGTACTAAGGTATACGAAAAATTCAAAAACAAAAAAACTCATAATTAATGGTTAAAAAGTCTCAAATAATTTTTCTTTTACAAATTTAACCATTATTTAATGTATATTACTAATATTGATGGTGAAAATTCAATTTTGAAATGGAAGAAAAATGATTGAAAGGATGTGTACTAAGGTACACGAATAAAAACAGAAAAAAAAAACTCATCAATAATAGTTAAAAAGTCTCAAATAAAATTTCTTTTACCACATTAAACCATTACTTAATGTTTGTTACGAACATTGATGGTAAAAATTCAATTTGAAATGGAAGAAAACAACTGAAAGGACGTGTATTTGAAACAGAAGAAAACGACTAAAAGGACGTGTACTATGAGTCTATGATACACGAAAAAAATTCAAAAAACGAAAAACTTAATAACGAAAGGTTAAAAAGTCTCAAATAAAATTACTTTTGCCAAATTACACCATTATTTAATGTACATTATGATCATTGATGGCAAAAATTCAATTTTGAAATGGAAGAAAAACGACTGAAAAGACGTGTACTATGATACACGATAAAAAAAATCAAAAACAAAAAAACTCATAAATAATGGTTTAAGATACTCAAATAAAATTTCTTTTGACACAGTACACCATTATTTAATGTATGTTACAAATTTTTCATGGTAAAAATTAAATTTTAAAATGGAATAAAAACGATTGGAATGACGTGTACTAAGGTACACGAAAATATATTTAAATGAAAAAACTAATAAATAATGGTTAAAAAGTCTCAAATAAAATTTCTTTTTCCACATCACACAATTATTTAATGTATATTAAAAAATTGATGGTTTAAATTCAATTTAAAAATGGAAGAAAAACGATTAAAATGACGTGTACTAAGGTACACAAAAATAAAAAATAAAAAAAAACTCGTAGATAATAGTTAAAAATGCTCAAAGAAAATTTATTTTGCAACAATACATCATAATTTAATGTATATTACAAATTTTGATGGTAAAAATTTAATTTTGAAAACAGAAAAAGAAAAAAGAAAAAACGATTGAAAGGACGTGTACTAAGATACATGAAAAAATTCAAAAACAAAAAAACACACAACTAATGGTTAAAAAGTTCAAAACAAAATTAATTTTGCCATAGTACAACATTATATAATGTATATTAAAAAAAATTATTGTGAAATTTCAATTTTTAAGCAGAAGAATAACGCATGAAAGGCGTGTTCTAAGGTACACGACAAAATTCAAAAATTACAAAAATCATATATAATGGTTAAAATCTCTCAAACAATTTCT